>DWTW01000696.1:0-14991 GCA_018246275.1 Papilio slateri | reverse complement strand
CTAAAAACGTAACCGCCATGATAAAGTGATCGACTTTCCGCGTGAGGAAAGTGGGTTCTACGTTTGTTTTTTTTTTATGGAAAAAGGTGGCAAACGTGCAAGTGGTCACCTGATGTTAAGTGACTGCTACACATAGACCTCTGCAACAAGGAAATAAGTTGCAGATGCGTTGCCTACCTTACCTGCCTTAAATTAATGGACAGAGGAGGGGATAGACAGAAAAAAGGATATTTTTCCTATCTATCCCTTCCTCGTCCAATCCTCTTCCCCTTCCCATCCTTTCCTTAGTATAAATGGATAGGAAAGGAAAGAGGACTAAAATTAGGCCTCCAGCACCTCACTCATCAGTCGAAACGCAGAATACTTCTACTTCGCGCCTGTCTCCTGTGAGGTTGTGGTATTTCACCGGTCGAACCGGCCCATTCGTGCAACAGATCTTGTTGCGGGCTCTACCACTGTAAATTATTATAATTAATATAGATTATAATAGTCTTTTACACAATATCATTTTGACAAATAGTTTATCAAATATTTAAAACTACGCACAACAGAAAACTCAACAGCCGCCGCGGAACGGACGGTCCCCGGCTCTCAGGCCGGGCGTTCTCGTGGTCATATAAAACAAAGTCTCCTCACTATGTCTGTCTGTCATAATGCGATTTTTACTACCTAGTCATACAGAATATTAATAAATTCATATATAATAAATTCTTCATTTAATATAATTTAGTTATATTACAACTTGTATCTCTACATTAGTACATACTACATTTTCACTAACCTTGTAAAACCTGAGCACAGCAAGTTTGACCTTCTTCTTCTTGTGCTTGATCTTCTTTGGTGTGGAGTAATTCTTCTTCTTGCGCTTCTTGGCGCCACCGCGCAGACGGAGCACCAGGTGGAGTGTGGACTCCTTCTGGATGTTGTAGTCTGAGAGGGTGCGGCCATCTTCCAGCTGCTTGCCCGCAAAGATCAATCTGGATAGAACAATGAATTTAAATCACCAGGTTCCAGCTCCATGAAGAAATGTATTTATATATGATTGTGAACCTTATAACAGCACTTTTGAAAATGTTGGTAAAGTATCAGCATTGTTAACTTAAAAAATGGTTATTATTATTATAGCTTTATTTATCACACATACATATTTGAATATCTATTAAAAAATGTTATAAATTTTGTTACTATGTGATGCATGATCCCTTGAGGGTAAAAGCCTCCTCCATTTTCTTCCTTTTGTCTTTGCAGGATGCAACACTCATCCACTCTTTGCCTGCAAATTCTACAAGACCATCATTTCCGTTGTATATAAATAATGGTTAACCATGGGTTAATTTAATAAAAATCTTTGTATGCCCAAATCTTATATAATATGAATGGTTCAAAATGATTAAACCATTCACAAAAGGTGGTGGTAAGTTGTTACATGGACTTGAAACTCAAATACTATGAGATAGGAAATCACAAATGTTTTAATAAAGTTAAGTTGAAATTATGATAGAAATGAAGCTATCGACCAACCTCTGCTGGTCCGGAGGGATTCCCTCCTTGTCCTGGATCTTAGCTTTGACATTCTCGATAGTGTCCGAGGGTTCAACCTCGAGGGTGATGGTTTTCCCCGTGAGAGTTTTCACGAAAATCTGCATCTTGGCTCCTAAAAATAAAGTAATACTTGGCTTAAAAAATGCTACACATATATTTATATGTAAACATATAACATCATATTCTAAAACAAAATAAAACTTTCAAGGCATCAAGTATGCATAGTAGAAAATAAATCCATGACACGCTAATACATTTTATGAAATATTGCACAATAGGAATTTTGTGTACTTCGTATTCATCAATACTTATTAAATTGAATAAGATAGTGCTCTGATCAACTTGTTGGTATTCTTAAAACATGTATTGGTTCTTGTTTTGATTTTCACTCAATCATAGGTCCCTTGAGGTTCACAAAAAAAAAAACAATATTGTCACAAGACTTTATTGAAACCATATTATTATCACAAGTTATTACATTAAACAAGAAGTATGGCATTAATAACTCCATCATTCTCCGGATTGTTGGTGACCTGTGCATATTTCCCCCACACAACTTTGCCCGCTTGTGTCACAAGTCCAAGCTCAGAAATGTTCACTTCTATCACTGTACCCTTCGTTATAACACCCAGACTTGTGTACATCTGTGAACTGGGATTCTTCTTCACGCCAATTATTGGTAGACAGAAAGTTGCTTTTAACTCTGGGTGTGTCACATGAGCCTTCTTAAAGCGTAGAGCCATCGGTCGAATGAACCGCTCAAACTTTGGTGGTTTTCGTGTAAAATTTTCTCCTACAAATGTTACCTTGGTTACCATGCGCTTCCAAGCTTTTCTTTTAGATTTACCAGTTTTTAAGACTTTGAACACTTCAGCATCAGCTTGTGCTCTTACTTTAGGTATTGGTACATCCCACTTTCCAGCTTTTTCTTTGCGTTTCTGTTTAATCATGTTAGATAAGACTTTAGCGCGGGATTGTACATCTCTGTCGAGTAGATACACCGGAAGAGCGCCCTCAGATACTTTCTCAGTGTTTTGTTTAACATTTTTCTCCTCGTGTGCCTTAATTTTCTTCTTCATTTGAATCTTTTCATTGCGACGCTCCTTGTTGTAGATAAGATCTTAATACCTCTCAGTTTTTCGCCTTCTCGGCTCTCTTGTGTGGCTCGCGAGCCTCCTTCTTTCGCTTTCTCTCTTCATAGTCAAGACGTCTACCATAAAGCTTTTGGTGGCGTTCAATGTATTCGTTCTGCGGCATTGTGGTTGCTTTTACGGCAACTACAACAAAATTTATTTGCTTATCAAAAGCTTCTACTTCCACCAAATGTTAAGTATAACCTCTTCACTATTTCGAAATTGTAGCAATTTTCATATTTAATGGTTTTACTGCTTTATCTGCCAAATGAGTACAAACACTTCACACTAAAGACTGAATTTAACTCCAATCAATCGAAAGGTAATAAATTTCCCCAACACGTCGTGGGTATCCACGTGCAATGTTAATGTTTTTTTATGGATTGCTTTAAAGCTTTGTAACAAAAATCGTAAATTATTACTTACGTTTACACTATTATCATTTAGTGGTAAAAGAAAGTTTAAGCTTCATAAATTACGGGAAATATAAAATGTTTTTACAAGACTGACAAACTCACCTTATGCCGACACCATGCCACAAGGAAAAGGAAGTTAAATAGCATAGACAATTTACTAAATGGAAAAAGTGCACAGATAAGGAAAAAAGTAAGTTTTGTTGAAAAATATTCCAAAAAACAAAGGTTAATAGTTAAGTCAAAGTTATATATAATTGTAACTTCGTTAAGATATATGTAATTAAAAGTCCTACTTCAAAAAGAAACAACTAAACTCTTTGTTTTGTCTTTAGTATCCTTAGTGTTTGGGGTAGAGTCGGAGTAGATGAAGACAAGGAGATAATAAGAGATGTAGAAAGACTAAGAGCTGCGGTAACTCACCCACAAACGATCTAAACCAATAATACATAAAGAAAATTAAAATAAATTGATTAAACCTTAGAAGTTCGTATATGAAGTGCGTCCATGTATATTTAGTCTGTAATTCTTGTCTATAGATTATAAAAACATAAATTCTGTACAGTCCGGTCTGATAAAATTTAGTTCTCGTCATATTTTATATACTCCTTGGTACTTATACGCCGATCTCCGTATTCTACTGGTTGTTATATAGAAAGTTTATTGTTATTGGTTAATTTTTGACAAGGAAGCATTTTATATACCAATAGCAAATCAGCGTGCTGTTGTTTAATTAGTGTTTCAAAAAATTCCACAAACAAGTTGCAACGAGTTGATTAGAAGGAAAACGTACATCCGAAATTTAACAATACTAATCGTACCCAATCATCGCCAAAACTTTATAACATCAACAGAAGATAGAAGGTCTACCGGATATGAATACAACTGCTTCGTTCTCATCAGGTATGAAATATCCGCTGTATTTGTTTAAAATATACAAAATGGTGTCATATGTTGTTTCTATAACTATGTTGGTGAGTTTTTATAGAGGTTGTTGATTAAGGATATAGCATTTTATACGCACTTTTGTCAAGGCCAAAAAAGGAGTAAGTATAGTATTTGTTTATTGAATGGCCGAACGGCAAGCCACCTACAAATTTGACACAAAGAACGGTATGTTCTAATTAGAATATTGAAAAAATAAATTAAATCAGTATTCAACTGTATTGTGTCTATATGTTTTACCTAATACCGTCAAATGGTCGAGGCAGTGATAAGGGTAGTGTTTATCAATATGCAAATACCTCACTTAGATGTATCTAGAGATTAGATTTTTTTAAATTTGTCACAGAGCTACTATTTACTTTGGAAAGGTTGCCCTAGCTATATTTAATTACATAGGCCGTAAAGTGTAATTAGCCTGCGTCTTCAACTATTTTATGACCTCACCCCAACAAAAACGTAGGCTCTTATCTTACTTATACTTTACCAGGGTGAAATGATATTTATTTTATCTGAAGGAAATCATTACTATGTGTACTTGTTTTATCTTTAGAAACAAACAAAAGATTTGCAACATAGTTTTATTACATTTTTACTATAGCTAATGAATTGTAGGACGAGGGATAAACAGAAAAAGGGGTATTCCCTTTTTCACTCTATCCCCTCCCCCCATCAAACTCTGCCACATTCCCATCCTTTCCTTATTAGAAAAGGATGGGAAGGGGAAGAGGACCAGATTTACACCTCCGGCACTTCACTCTTCTCTTCATGGGGCGGCTTTATGGTAAATGATGAATAGTGACTGAGTAATAGCCATGTAACAATTAAGTCCCTTATTTTTAAATACACTTTTAATGAATTAATTTGGTTTTAGTGATGTCCATTTTATGATAGTTTTGGGTAAAGTTTTATTGTTCCTGCCCTTATCCCACTGTACCAGGTACTGTAATAAGTTTTGGCTATAGTTTTTTATGGCTGGCCGCCTGCCTGACGCCAACCCTTCTCTGGCACATATATGTAATATTAGTAGATTATCGAAATAATCTATTAATATTTCTTTTAACCATGTCCAAACAAGCTTAAAACTTGGTCGGACATGGTTCATGACAATAGTCGAATGGCGGGATTTGAACCCATGACTATGTTGTGAATGTTTCGCGGACCATACCCTTAACCATTAGGCTATTGGCGCTCAGTTTTGCGTAAAGTGTGAGAAGACTTCTTATCTTAGGTTTATACAGATGGTCAGCAGTTGTGATATAATTTTGTTTATTACTGGTAGGTAGGTTTTTATGCTACCTATGGATATAACAACGGAACAAATCTAGGGATGGAATTATAATGATCCATTCATCATTGTTATAATGGCAATCCACTGTATATCAATAATTAATACTCTTTATTGTTCATTCAGATTCAGAAATATTTAACTCATATTAATTTTAGTGTGTTTTACTGAAAAATAAATAGGTTTGTTTACTATGTTTTCCCCTGAATGAATCAAGATGTGTTTGTGAGTAAACTATCTATGCACATAATTTCCAGAACCTTCATGGAGCAGACGTTGTTCAACTGAAACCGTGTTCAGCATCCAAGGAAAAGAAACCGGTGAGAATAGACTTTATTTATTGCTTGTGTTCTTAACGTTTGCCTGTGATTTCATTAATAGTGCATGAAGTAAATTGTTAGCATAGTTTTATCATTTTAACACTGTGAAAGAATCTATTAATTGCATATTAGGTAGATAAAAACTAAATTGTAAATCATGGTTAGATTGTAAAACAGTCTTACCCTTATTTTCTATCTGTCTTACAACATATTTAGGAACTTTTTTTCTTTTTGGTAACGAACAAACCATGCAAGGACAAAAAGTTCTTTGTTTAAAATGATTTTACCATATTTATGGTGCAATACAAACATTTTTGTATGAAATGATAACATAATGAACATAAAATCAATTATAATTTGTCTCAAGACATGTAAGAACATGTGTATAATTTTTTATCTATATAACACATCTGTTTTACTTGGCTATCATTTTTTTTTATAATAGAAGGTGACAAACAAGCAAACGGTTCACCCGATATCAAGTGAACGCCACCCATAGGCATCTGCAACAAGCCAATGAGTTGCAGATGTGTTGCCTACCTTTTCATGGACAGAGAAGGGGATAAGCAGAAAAGGATACCTTTTCCTGTCCATACCATCCACCTTCAAATCCTCTTCCCTTTCCTATCCTTTCCTATGAGAAATGGATAGGATGGAGAAAAGGACTAGGATTAGGCCTCCGGCACCTCACTCATCAGACGAAACGCAGAATAGTTCTACATCACGCCTGTCTTCTGTGAGTTTGTGGTATTTCACCGGCCGAGTCGGCCCATTTGTGCAACTGATGTTATTGCAGGCTCTACCACTGTTAATCCACAGAGCTGTAGAATTTTCTGTTGTATTACAAAACAAAAATTTATTAAAAATAAATAAACCTTTACACAAAATTTTACCTAATTTTAAAGTTAAAAATTGCTTGTAATAATATAATCTTTAGTTTTCCCTTATATAGTAAAATTTGATTTTTCTATCATTCAACCATTGTATATATAACGAAAAGTAGATAGAACATCTGAAAATTTAATATTTAATTATAAAAAAAAATAACAAGCTCGGATGGACAAGGATAGAGCAAATGTGACAGTAAAACCCATAAACTGGACATTACAGTAGTCAGTCTGTACTCTTAAAATATCTATTGATTATCTCATAGGTGTTTTTGAAATTAATCCTCATAAGAAGTATGACTTAGTAATGAGTGCAGTGACTCAGAGAAGGCGCCGCGAAACTTGCGCCGACATGTCGTGACCGCTGTCACGTTTTCCCGCGTTTTTGAACACATGGCGGCCATTGTTCAATGACATTCATTTGTTCCTTTCTTTGCCAAAAAGTCTTTTGTATTGAAGAATATTATAACGAAATGTATTTTGGTAGTTGACCATAATTTATTTATTTGTTTGACTAGCTTATTAGTCTACTTTAGGCTGTTAGGTTTTTTAGAATCTAGATGGGCATGAACATCTCTATGCCGCCATCACCAGGATTGTCAGATACCACCTCTTGTTAAATATATCTACATAAATATAATGTAATGTTTATCATATACTTATTTACACCTATTATAATTTATTACCTTTTTTTTTTCAATTTTATATAGGTATTTTGTGTTTGTCATGTAAATCTTTCTGTTATATATTTGATTTATACGTATATATTTTTTATATCTTAATATTATAATGTATAATATTTATGTTGTATCATAATTTTATAAATATTTGAGCAAAAAAGTTGTCTATGGCTGTAAATATTTAAAAGAATGTTACCAATCTGTATTTCTATGATTATTACTACCTTTCTTACTATACTATCTTTTGTTTTCATAATAGTATTTGGGTCTTTACTGATATTGTATTTAATTTTTTTATAATAATGATAATAAATAAAAATAAAAGTCATTTATTGCTATTTTTAAAACAAAACATTACATAACAGAAGCATTAATTATAATTCCATATAAAGATAACAAAAGGCGGCAGGCTCAGCGTGCGCCGCATGACATAAGCCTTGCGCCTGTTCAGAGGAACGAAATTACAGTTGAAATAAAGAAGGTAAACAGAGTAGCAAAGAATATGACATTCAGTTTCAGTACTACATTCTATTCGCATATGAAGTTTACTGTTTAACCAATAATGGTCCCTAACTGATTTAAAAAAAAACTGGTCTGATACAGACCCATTTAAAGGTGTGGGTAAATTGTTCCATATCTCTGTAGTAGCATACTTGAAACTTCCTCTTATGCAGTCTTCTGTTTTGGAATTTTAAGGGAATTTTCAATCCTTCGGCGTGTATTCCTAATGTGTGCATGTTGAAACCAGTCTAATTTTGAGTATAAGTATGATGGCTTTTTGAATTTAATAATTTTATGTGCACAGCAAGCCAAGTGTAATTCCCTTCTCACTGTCATGTTTAAAATTTCTTGCCTTTTTAGGTATGGAGTAATATGTTCTATATAAATATTATATGTTCTACATTAATTTTACTGTATTGTAATTAACTTGCATTTTAATGTTTGAAAATAATATTGTCAGATTAATATCATCAATATGTGGCACCGGGGCAGCCAAGGTGAGGGTTGTAAGGACACGAAGAGTTCAGGCTGGCAATGAATCATCAATTTCATCTTAGTTTTAATTAGATGTGTAAAAAAAATGTTTTCATAGTCTTATGTATGTGTTATAGTATAGTCCCCTCATACAATGTTTTTTTTTACTTTATAAACCCATTTCTACTGCCTATACTTTATTAGATAATACAAAAATATATTTCTTAATGTTTTGCTTCACTTTAAATGTCTGAACGGATATTATGTTTTTATTTTTACTGCCTGTTGGCAGTCCACGACACTGCCTTTAAATCATATTTTAATAAAAAAGAACATCATTTATAGCAATAATTTTTGATACATTTTTGGTATATGACCTATGGGGCGACTATCCAAGTTGCAGTTGACCATGCAAAGATTACACGTCTTGTGACTGGAACACAAAATGCTGTTTAAATAGTACCATGGATTATTGAAATGACTTTGTTGTGGAGCATGTCACATAAGTGAGAGAGTAATAGTTGTCCCTTACCAGAATTAAAGAGTAGGTAACATGTTATATATACTATATTTTTTCTTTGGATGGCAGTGACATGGGTTTATATATCAATTCGATGAGATGGTGCATTACAATACACTCCCCAACTATAACAGGCCCATTCTGACAAGCTAAGAATGAAAAAGAATCCCCACAAGTGATATAGGGACAAAACGTAAAACTAAAGATTTGAAAATAATTTAAAAAAATCATAGTTTTTTCAACTTTAAAATCGATTTCTTCTGGTAATCGGACCATTTTATCCCCAATTAATTCAGATTTCGAGTTTGAATCTTGCTGTCAAAGTGGTCCTGTTTATTTGGATGACTCCTAACATACAAGCTTAATCAGTGACCAAAGAAAACATTACACCGCGAGGACCAGTAAATAGGCATATAAAAAACTAACTGGTAAATTTGTTAACCATTGCTTAACTAAGCAATTTATAACTTTTGACAAACCTTAAAGGTTCATTTTAATTACTGTTTTTTGCAAATGGTTTAGCTAGATTTTAATAAACATATTTCATACATGGTTTAAATATCTAACGATGGCAATGGCTGTTTAAGAATGGTTTCCTTTTGCTACATTATATAAGTGGATTCATGCTTTTTAAATAATTTACCATAAACTTTATTATCCATGTTTTCGCTTGAGAATACATATTGTGTAGCTCCTATTATTGTAAAATACAAGCCAAAAATCTTTGTGTGTCTGAAGTTGGCGCGAAATATTATACGCATTCACGTTGAGTGAACGAGACAAACGCATACACGAATAAGAGACAGCTCTCGTGTCTCGGCTTCCGCGGAAATTTTGAGCTATTGCGCCACTACTTATTACCAACTTTAGACACAAAAACATTCTTGGCACTGAGAATTTTTTAAATCAAAGTAATGTATAATGCTTTATTTTTTAATGTTTTATTTGATAGTGTGATTGTTTTTTGTAATCTTAAATTATAATTATGATGGTATTGACTGAGTGATAGTGTTGTTTGTGTTTGTGTGTGTCTTAGTCAAAACGTGTTTTGTTTGTACATATGAGGCAATGTAGAAGCAAAACCAGCTAAATCCAATTTTTTCGAACTGGGATTTTGTCGGATATCGGTATGATCGATCGATATTGCCATTTTTACTTCTACATGCCTTATATTATGTTTTGACTGCATGTTGTTGTACTGCCATGTCATATTTTGTCTCATGTAATTTATAGTAATACACCATACAGTAAAAAGATTATAGTACATGCGAAATTTGTAAAAAAAAAGAGAATTGATTAAAAATATTTTTAGATGAAAAAATAGAATTAAAAAATTAAAAAAAATATATAAGAAAACAAAGTGATAAAGTAGAATAGAAACTTGATAAGGAAAAAAAATAGTCCACAAAAAAATATTTGATCCGACCCATCAGCAGTGTTCCAGAAGCTCAAATCAGGAAAAAATGGTAAAAAATAAACAAAAAAAAAAGAACTGTCTGTACTGTTTGTGGCTGAACATTGTGGTGTTTGTAGATATTGTGCGTGACACGAGTGACACAGAGTGGGTGAGCAGCGACGAGGAGCGCGACGTGGAGTACGAGCCGGTGACGGAGCCCGAGGACGACGCCCCCGTGTCCTGGCAGTCGTCCAGCGATAGCGACGTACGTCACCTCACCACAATATAACCTAACCTTTACATAATGTAGCCTAACCTTACACAAAGTGTACATTTAAATGAGTATGAAACGAGTTTTATCAAGAAATTGTCTACTCTGCAACAACTGCCTTGATGAATCAATTGTCTCTAGCGATATTTTCAATCCGATACTAGTGAAATAAGTCCTTAAGCAGAGAGTGTACTCCTTCCTTAAAGACCGGCCACAGCTCTTGTTATGTATGCAAAAAATATAGAGCTGGCTAAGTAGACCATCGCGATCCACCTTCCTTAAACTAGTTTCACGCGATCGCTCGATATGAAACCGATCAATTAAATAATAAACGGAGCACTAATTTAGTACTCTAATTAGCTTCCGAATGAAATTTGGATCGATACCCAAATCAAACACCATACAGTAAAAAATAGATTATTTTTATTCCTCTTTGGGTGCTAACATCTAACGAAAGTTGGCGGTGGTCACCTTGGCGACTAATTTTTATCAGTAAAGCCCAAACCCAAAAACCTACGTTGCATCTGTTGGGTGTCGTAATCGATGCTGCTTGTTTGCAGAACGAAATAATAACGACAAAAGTGATAGAAGTATCGATGCGAGACGACGGCGACCTCGTGTTCGCCGACTCCGAGCAGACCGAGTCGAACGGGAGCGACAGCGAGATCGACCTGCACGACTACTGGTACTGCGCCCAGTGCCTCGCGCGCAACCACACCCCGCTCTACCAGTACTGCGAGAAGTGCTTCAAGGTACGTCCCTCGGCCCGTCCCTAGGACTGCTGCGGTGCACTGTATGTCGCACATCCGGTGCATCATCGTCGTAACCATACGTTTATATTAATTATATTGATATCAATATAATTAATATAAAAGTTAATAATGTTACTCAGTAATAATTAATATAAATAGTTCAGTTTAGTTTCCATAAATAAGTGAATACCTGTATTATTATGAGAGGAACTAAAGCTTTATAGCCCCAATAATATTATCAAAACGTAAATTTTCCAGGACAGCCCTTACGATATTTCCAATTGGACGATGTTACGTGTGCTACTGGTCCACTTACAAAATTGCGAATAACAATGATATTGTCGCCATCTAACGGAAATGATGTAAACTTCGATTATGACAAAAATGCACAAATTACATAGTGACATTATGACAATGCTGCACCGGGTGTGCGATTTGTTTGATTTTGTCGCTTTTTGTGTTTTGCTTAATGTTTTTCTTGATTAATAATTTCGTGTATACTCGTGTTTGCAATTTTTGTTATTGTAATTCACAGATAACATGACTATCAGATGGAGTTAAATCCATTTTCTTCAAACGCCTTTTTACCCTTCCACTTCATTCTTTCCTTACTTAGTGTTTTTTCTCAAATAGAAGCTAGAAATCTGCGATTGTTTTGATTGTCGCAGATGTTTATGTAGCAATGGTCACTTCAAGTGAATCGCTTGCTTATTGCCTCCTTTAACAAAAAAGAGAAGAAATCTTGTTACCAACAATGTCATGATACCTGGGTATCATTTAGAATGCGTCTGTTGTCATTCTTCCATGAATGATTTTTTCTGGGTCACTTCAATGTGTGATGTGAATGAACTATTTCGGAGTCAACTCATGACGTGTTCGAAACACACTTTAAAATTTCCACGTTGAAAATGCAGTTTTGTAACGAGCAGATGATTTTGTATTGAACATTATTTTTCATCATAGGTAAAGGCACTACTTTACCCGTTTATTCTAAAGCCTAGTGGCTCAACATCCGACTTGCAAATTAATTTATTGTGGTTCGAATCCCACTTTGTGCCAATGAGTTTCTCCTTCTTAGATTCAGTTATTTGTACATACCTAACTCTGGCTTTTGTATTTACTAACTTTTCCCACACTGTTTGAGTTAAAAGATCATAAGAGCATTGCATCCAAATTCTTTTCCGTCGTCATAATTTCAGCCCAGCTCACAGCTGAAGCTGCCGCCACCATCAAACTTCAAACTTCTCAAGTCACTCCTGGCGAAGATATCGCACAGCGCATCAGCCGGGATGAGGCCTAACTAAATGACAAAGGTCATTTCCCCCTGATACTTCGACTTCCTCATGTCACCTAGTTCTACACAATATTTTCTCTACTTCTACTTTCTTCTTTTTAAATCTCTTTTTGAACAAGTCATTGGCTGGCGTCAGTCCTGGGTTCGATCCTCAGCCGAGTCCAAAAATGCTTGATTTCGTCCTTGGACAGTTATTGGTGTATGGCGATAGGCTCACAACTTGTCACATTTGGTACCCTATAAGTCTGTTAAAACTATAATGTTTGCTTTCTCGATAGTAGGGTGGACCGTCTTTTATTTAAAAGGAATAAGTCCTGCCCTCCTTTACAAGAGTCGTTATTAGTAACTATCAACTGAACTTTATAGTCCATATATTAACGTGATGCAGTTTTGGTGTCCGCACAGGATTTTGTAATATATAAGGGTTTTTATTGGGCTATGAATAAAAACAACAAATTAGTTTTGTTGGTTTATTTGTATAATACAATGTCATTCGCATCTTCATTTTACACTATATGTTGCATGGCTCTATAAAAGTTTTCTGACTCTATAAATGTCAGGGGTTTTGAAATACGGCCTGTATCATAAAAATGAATTTTTAACCCAATTCATATTATATATATAGTATAGTTATGATTCGAAACAAATTACTAGTATAATCGATTAAGTTTCATGAGCCTAACATTTTGTAAACCCCTACTTTTTATATGGTGTATTAAGTTAAAGTTTTATACAAGATTGTCTGCACCTTGGTAAGTATGTACAGTTGGGGTATATTTATCGAGTCATAGACACTTACTGTACACTGTACTTTATGAAACTAAAGCACTACACAGACAACTGCATGTAAAATAATACTTTTATCACAAGATTCCAAATAGTAAATACTGCTAGTCAATATGAAGTTCGAATCAAATATATTCTATTTAATTCAGTCGGTGTATGGTGCGCAAGCAAATGTCGACTTTAAGGTGACGAACCTTTTTTTACCCCGACTGCAAACGACAAGTGTCTCTCTGGAGATTTCAACACACACATTTTTTTATTACTGCAATAAATTGGAAAATACTTGTCTACTGGTATTACTACAAGGTATAGTATTAAACAGGAATTGCACCGTCTTTCGGCTTTATTAGGTTCTATCTTAGACATTGGTCTCTCTATAGACTTAGCCGATAGCAAAGTGTCACCACTGCAGTACTTCACACCGGAGTCCTAACACATCATCACAGGCCGATAACATACCAGGCGAAAGAAGAAAAGTGAGCCTGGGTGAAAAATTGCGAATAGGACGTAAATGCGCCTACCTATATGTTACTTTTATATTCACACGGCTAGAAAAGACTGTGTCTTGTGTGTGAAACACTTGACAAATCAACTTTCCAAACGCTTTCGCTGAACGGCTTTTAGATAGTCTGAAACTTGTGCAGATGAAACTATGAAGAGACAAAAATTTCCTGAAAAAACTTACAAGTTGCTTGGTTGGAAAGATATGAAAATTCATTCTCTATGTCGTGCTTTGTTTTTAAAATGTCAATTGATGTATTCTAGGTACGTAAAAACTTCTTCCCGCCGAGGCCGAAGCGAAAACACAAGCGTAACTCGCTCGAGCGCGACAATCTACGACTCGATCCAGATATAAACCCCAAAGATGAGGACCTGGTCGTCTCTAGGATTGATTCCGACAACCTGGCGCGTCTCTCGCGGATCACATCGGCGTCCAGTCAGGAATTGGGTCTGAGCGAGGGAGTGGGCCTTTCAGCCGGTGTCGGGGTCAAAAGTGAGACTAGTTTAAGCCAAAATGTAATATTAAATAGGCATCGAAAACGGTGCGCGGAATCCGCCGATCGTAGGGATAAACGAATGAAGGCGGACTACTCGGAGTCCGAAAGCGATTCCGACAACGGTGTGGCGAAAGTTGAACCTTCAGTTAAGATGGTCAGCGACCCGTCTCTGTCAATACAGGAGATCGATCCTGTGAAATTATCCAAAAAGGCGATTATCAATTCAATAAAGGAGAATCTAGATGGGAACGATAATTTGTGTATAATTTGCTTTTCTAAGCCCAAATCTGGCGTTTTTGTCCACGGGAGGATCGCACACATATGTTGCTGTTACAACTGCGCCGTCAAGGTTTGGGCGAGGGCCAAGCGCTGTCCCGTGTGCAACTGCAAAGTGAGTAACGTGCTCAGGGCGGTCGTTATGTAGTCCGTAGGAACTATTTGTAAATAACTTGTTAATTACCATTTGTTGGTCGTTGTTTGTTTGTTGATTCACTGCGGTACCAGAGACAATGTGCACAGTGGCTATGTTCAACCATAACTATTCAAAATATAAATAAAAGTTAATTATGCTACATCCATAATAAAAATAAAAAAAAATATAGAAATTAAAAAGGATATACTTATGGGTAAGGCCCGAGTATGCGTATGGTAAAGAATAACCTCTCATATTGTAGGTTCGATGGGTACGTATCCGGAATTTACCGACACGTTTTTATTGAACCTTATCTAGGCTTACATCTAGATTTATTCCAAGATGAGTCCAGTAGTCGGTGTGGCAAGTACCTGATCTAATG
>DWTW01000695.1:0-14997 GCA_018246275.1 Papilio slateri | reverse complement strand
CTTTTATATTATATTTAGTTGTATGCCTGATTTTTTCTTTTCAATTATCTTTGTACCTCGAAGCTAAAAATCGAGCAATTTTTTTTTAAATGACAATTTATATCAGACATTTAACTTGTAGACAAAAGTTCTTTCCTTATATCGAGATTATTCAAATGCGATATTTACAAAGTCTTACATTAATTTCTGTCATCAACACAAGCGAGCAAAGTAAGAAGCTACTTTTCGGGCGTTGTAAATCTTACCCCTACCTCAAGGATTACGGATTTAAATGCAAATTGAATGAGAGCTCCCGCTAAATGAAACTTTCGAAGCAAGCGCGGCTGAAATTTTGCCGAAACCTGGCTTAGTGCAACATCCCGCTTATTTTAGGGATTGAAGAGCAAACTGAGTGAATAATTCGATCTTCGTTTTAATTATCTTGTAGATGGCAACGTTAATGTAATACAAATAATGAAAATATGTTTCTGTATAAATTGGACAAAATAGAAAAGGGACACGAACAATCTGTGAACAGATCCATACTCTTAATATAAAATAAAACAAAAATAAATTTCTATTGAAACCAGGCAAGTCGTACACAATGCTGGGGCGACCGGACACGCCGGGCTCGCTGGGCGCCATCCCGTGCGCCATTGCCTGGCTCTTCCGCGGCATAGCTGAGCAGCGCCACAAGTGCGGCACGCGCTTTTCCGTCAGGGTCTCCGCCGTCGAGCTCTGCACCAACACCAACCAGATACGGGATCTGCTCGCACCTTATCAGAATGGTAAGCGATTGTGAGGTATCAAAACGTTTATGTTATTGTTGACAACACCAACTTTTCGGAAATTCACTTCTGTACATAAGAGAATGCTGAAATAAATCCAAAGTGAAAATCTTAAATAAATTTGCATAACATGCATTTTGCAAATTTCAAATACTTTTTCAACTGATTATTGTTGCTAAGAAATCTATTGTATCATTCGTGACAGCTATTTTAATGATGATATATTGCTTACAGATACGGAGCAATCGCCAGGGGTATACCTTAGAGATGATCCACTCTTCGGCACGCATTTACAAAATCAATCAGAACTACGCGTCCATAGCGCTGAAAAGGCAGCGTTCTATTTAGATGCAGCCCTAGCCACGCGAGGTGCTAAAGAAGAGGGAAAAGACAGTCATCTCTTGTACACTCTACACGTTTATCAATACAGCGTTGGCGGAAAAGGAGCCGGTAAGAATTACTTTCAAAAGACATTAATTAACATTTTTATTCTATTACCACCATTCATTATGAGAGGTTATAATACATTTATTTTATTTTCAGTTGCCGGTGGACGAAGCCGACTACATCTTATAGATTTGGGAAACTCCGAAAGAGGAAAAAGCAATGGAGGAATACCCCTGTCTGGCTTAGGCAACATTTTACTTGCCATATTTAATGGTCAACGACATTTACCATATCGTGATCATAACTTAACACATGTCCTTAAAGAGTGTTTGGGATCACTGACTTGTCATACAGCCATGATTGTTCATGTTTCACCAAATATACAGAACTATTCGGACACTCTTACAACCTTGCAATTGGCTTCAAGAATACATAGATTACGACGAAGAAAAATGAAATATTCCTCAAATAACAACACGGGATCCGGTGGTAGTTCTGGTGAAGATGCATCAAAACCTAGTAGCAGTGAGCCTGATCCATCTAGCAGTGACTTATCTGCTGATACGGTAATTTATGTAGGGCCAATGGATGACGCTACCGACGGAGAACATCCGCCTGTTTACATACCACATATTAATTCAGGGGATAATAGATGTGTCTTAAGCAAAGCTCTAAGGGGATCGGCAGCAGAACAAAAACATAAATCATCTTTATCAAAAGTAATAGAAGAAAAAAGTCCAATTCATAAATTACATTCTTCACCGAAATCATCTCCGATGAAAACTGGAATTCAACCAATAAACCAAACACCTAAATCATCCCCTGTACACTCAGCAGCTTTAAAAGCGACGCCACTGAAGAAAACGTGTGTTAAATCATTCTCCGAAGAAGGTAAGGGTTCTAGTGATGAGCATTGGATTGACGGTCCAAGAATATCAAAATCACGGTTAGTTGAAGCGAGACATATAATTAAAGAAACACAAGTTAAGAAACGTGAAACCTGGATAGACGGACCTATGCAGGAAAGCAAAGCACCTTTGCAATTTGAATCCGTACTAGTGCAACCTAGTACAATACCTTTACAGGTGGGTGTTTTAAGTTCACACGGAAATGAAAGTCTAGGATACGGATATATGGACAATCATAAGAAAAATATGATAAGAAAATGGGTAGAAAATCAAACTTCTCAGATACATAAATCAAGACACAACTCACCGAGCCACAAAATTCAAACTGGACACAGAGACCCAGGAGTTAGAATGCCTGAAGATCCCGAAACAACTCACAAAATGGAACCAATGAAAGACAGTTCTAGACGAATACATGTAGAAGAATCAACTATAAGAACTGGATTGAAGGCTGGATCAAAAGGCATGACAATAGAAGAGGAAAATGTTGGACCTCCGTTCACAGATCACTTGTTAAGAAGATCCAGTAGTACTAAATCAGCAACCAAAAATGAACAAGACGATGACGATGACAGTGAAGAATTAGCAGAAATACCCCCTGCACTTCCTTTACTGCAGCCTAGTAGTTTGAGTAGTAGGGAAGTGTCAATGGAGAGCTTAGACTCAAAATATAAAGAACGATTAAGGATGGATGATGAACTAGCTTCTAATCGAAGTAGAGACTTTGATACACATCAAATAGGTAGAGAGCTTGGTGACGACGATAGTGATATGTTAGAAATAATTGAAGTCGAAGAACCCTTAGAACCAGTTCCAATGCAAGATAGCTGTCTACAAGTTACAGAGGAAGACATCGCATTTTGTATGGGTCTTACAGAACATCCTATGGCTGGAATGGAACATGAAGATGACGATGATCATCCCCTTAGAATTCTCAGCCAAGAGAATCTTACAGTTGCATCAACATTCACAGATACTCTATCATTATATAGCGAAGTAGAAAGACAAATAAGAAACGAATCATATCTAAGACAATTGAGTTTTTACGCAGAACATTTTAGTGGCGAACAGCCTTTAGCTGATATTAACCCTCATGAGAGCTTACAATCGTCTCGATCGAGAGTAGATGATATATTAGGTTTGACAGAACTATATGGTTCACGTAGAGTATTAGACGGAAATGATGTTCCTAATCCTAGAATCGCTCCACAATTTCAATCATTATCCTTATGTAATGTTCGCGATACGGAAGAATATCATGGCGACGGCTCCGTATATAGCGAACCCGCATACAGACCGAGTGACAAAATATGTAACAGTTGCAAACGGTCTATGTCGAGACCAGGAAGTGCTGTTGATGACTGTGCATATCAAGATTTGGAAGTATCGCATAATGATTATGGTCCATTCGAAAGATATCGAGGAAACGATATTACTGACGCTAGAATTGCTTCATTAAGGCATCCAGATGGAGCGTCTGATCCAAATTTAAGAGAAGAAAAACGAATTCCTGGTAACGGGGCACCATCAAGTACATTTAGGGATTTAAAATCCAATTTACACCTTGAAGTCACACCGCCTGTAGTTACTACCGAGCCTCGTACAGAAAAAACTGAGAAAGGCGATAAAGTTGTTGCGAGAGTAGTTGCAAGCTCAAAGCCAGACGGTTACGATAGTGGACATGAATCAACGCCGAGAACTGGAAAACATAGCCCGGCAGCAACGTCAAGACGAGCTGAATCAGGTTATGATTCAGTCCCTAGAGATTCGGACGCGTCCTCCCTCGACTCTTATCCGACACGACGAGCTGCTGTGGCTCGAGCTCATGCAAAAAAACATACAACAGCAAAATATAAACAGCACAGTGACCGGTCCTTTTGCTCCTGGCTAAGAAATCCGTTTACATGTAAATACGCCGATACTGATCCCGAAATAAGCGATTTTTAACTTTCGAGAATCACAATGATTTCCTAAAGTACAAAGCTTGTACTTTGAACGTTTAAATTCTAAATGATTTGTATCATTAAGCTACGTTACCGAATTTAATCTGGAGACTGCTTTTGTACTCTAGGTGTACTCGTATTTATACAACAAAGGCTTGGCACTAATCCAATGAGGTTACCACTGTATTTTTCTAATCTTAACGAAAGCTTCTAGCCCAGTGCTCTTAACCTAAGACTAATATATACGAAGATCGTCTTTTGACAATGTTGTAAATACAGACGTGTCACGAAATGCCTCTTGACTGTTATTTTTGCTCATTTTGTACTTTTATAGTTCTTTATGTAAACAAATATAACTGTTAACTTATCGTTGCTATAAACAGTAAATATAACTAAAACAATTTATATAGTCTTCCTTTGTCTTCCCAGTCAATGACCTCATACCGAGAAGGCTAGGCCGTATTATCAGCAAATATAATCACACTTGCAGTGAAGCCAATGTTAATTTTTGTTTGAACCACTTTCTACAAATCAATAGAGCATCAATTAACATCGTTGAATTATCTTTACTTGTATTGGATGCAATAATTATCAGTATATTTTTGTATTTCAAAAAGCCTTCTGAAAGCCATTGCAGATCTTATATTAAAAACAATAACCTAAAAATCAGTTTAGATCAAATGTAAGGTGATCGAGATAAAATTTGATTTTTATATTATTTATAATATTTTTAGGGATAAGACTGTTGTGTCATCGGCCATGTTCTTCGTAGCTTTAATATGTATTTTGATATTGTAATTAATAACATACAATACTTCAAAGTCGGCTCGTCCGTGTGTACATAACTTGATCGCAATCACTGTGGCTTTATCGAATGTTGATGAACTTAGTTATGGCTTTATATTGTCAATGTTTTGTTATCATACCATTATATTATAAATATATATCCTAAATTCTACTATGCGTTCGTATTAGTTTAAAAATAAATTGTTCTATCATAACTTTAACCTGTTTTATTCCACAATCCTAAAATTTCCGGAATACAATAATATATTTCCATTGGCTTTCTTCTCTGGTTGCTATCGCAGCAAATCAACCATGGAATTTCGAAATCTAGATGAATCCTTCACAACTAAACATCACCTTGTGGTGATATAGAGTAATATCAAAATTAGTGAACTAATTGTAATTATAATAACAGGCGACCACAACATGCCCCAAATTAAAGAAGAAAAAAAAATTCCACGCATAAAAAAAACAAGGTCAGTTATAATAGTTACTAATATGACAAAACAGAACTTTAATTTTATTCACTGAACGAAGATATGATGAGTATTACTTAAATTTATTGTCAAGTGGTAAAACAAAAAAACGTTAAGCTCTCTCGTCTTTTAATTCTATAAAAAAAGTTAAAAATCATAGCGCTTGTACACAGTTCTCAAATGTGAGGGGAAGTTAGCCTACAATAGTATTCATCTTGGACTTTGGACTGC
The DNA here is from genome assembly GCA_018246275.1 of Papilio slateri. Lineage (NCBI taxonomy): Eukaryota > Metazoa > Arthropoda > Insecta > Lepidoptera > Papilionidae > Papilio > Papilio slateri. The sequence goes on along the minus strand of DWTW01000695.1, from coordinate 9,499 downwards.
ACTAAAGTACACCTGTGTAATTATTTGTTGAATATCATACAAATGTATGCCTCGTCTGAGAATCGCACCTGGGATCCACAGCTTACAGTTACATCCTTAGGCGTATAGGCTACTTAAGTTATTTGGTAACAATAAACACGTATTGTACATTCACAAATTCTATTCCTCCAAACTACTTCCAATTACACTTAACTTAACAATGTGAACTTTAAAACAAAGTCGTAAGACACTTTATTAAATCTGTGCAATGTCTAAAACGCTGGAAGTGACTACGTGTCTATCCGAACAAAAATTTCAATTAAACGAATGCAGTCGGACCGATTCACGATTTGTAAGCGCTGCGAATGTAGTTTGTAAAATACTCGTACTATACTCAAATTCATCCAAACGTAAATGATTCGGTTTTTGTTATAGAATTAAGTTTAACAAAAAAATTAACGAACTGTTCAATCATTTGTTTTTCATCTGATAGAAGGTGATCGGTACGATGTTTGAACACACGAAGGTACTCTAAAGGAAATGATATGAGAGAGACTTTGTTCCAAGTATTCGACGGAGCAAACTCATTCAAGTACATAATGTGCACACATGGAGTTGTAAAGTTACCTATTATGCTCTACGAAATTTCAAGATTTATTTAGATGATTTTTAAAATAGACAACATTTTTATCCCATGTTACCAGCTGAAATAATAATTCAGGACGTAATTTTTTATCGTAAATTAACATAGATTAAATGCAAAGTAGCCACCACTGCCTTGTTTTCTCGCTTGATGATGACTTAAGTGAAGTTGTTGGTAACGTGACAAATTTTAGACATATACCTACAATATGTAGGTTGGTAAATTGTCGGCAAAATTTGCCGGTAAAAATCTTAAGTTAAGACAAAGATTCAGCGAGAGCAGAATTTTACAGGATAATACTATTTCTTCCCCTCAACAGTACGTAAACAGCTAAAGCCGGAATCTTTTTTAGAGCCCGATAATCGTTATAGCCTAACCAGCTGCCACTTCGGCAAATTATTGGAAGATTTCCAAGAAGGAAGTTGTCACCCCCAAAATGGAGGGTAATGCAAAGCATTTGATAGCATGATTTTTTCGAGGCGTACGGCGAATGTTAAATTACAGGCGAAATGAAAGATAATAGGCCGCCCTCTTAACAGGGGAGAACTTGTTCTTGCGCGTCGGGGGAAAAAAGTTTCGTGTCCCAAAAGATTTCGCGATTCCGCCTCGGGGACGGTGGGAATTTTGAATTATCGTTATTTATTCATGGGTTTCCGCAGTATCGTGCTTTAAGTTTAATAAAAGGATTTAAGAATACAATACGCATTTAAGGAAGAGAAAGCATTTATTAAATTAAATTATTTAAATTATTTTTTTATTAAATTATTTAGATCATGAAAATGACAATTACAAATATTGTGGTGATTTGTTTCAAGTCGTCCTACATTCAAATTTTGAATCTCAAGACTTCTAAATTAACTAGGTCATAGTAAATGGTTCCCCTATGTCTAGGCGAACCATAGGTCTAGATATGCTGTCGCCTAGCAAGACAGCAGAATGCTCAGAATGGTGATAGAAAATTTCAATTTGGTCTTAGCTCTTAGTTAAAGAAATTGTTCACACCGTAGTAAAAAGTCTTACAAAACACGCACAGATGAAGGTTATGGTGGCTGGACAAACAATTCCTAAACTCCATCCTGAATTAGAAAATCCAAAGGAAATCGCGAGCAAAACTAATAATAGAGATGCTTTGATTAGATTTGCTAGTAAATTAGAGAACCTCTAAGAGGATTTCAAAAAAGTCAAGGAAACAAAAAAATTACAGCGAAAATAATAATGGACATAAGTTTTCAAATGCGTAGTTATGTTTATTTATCGGGCGTTATTCAAGAACAAAACGTAAACCATCTTCACATCAAACTCACAACAAGATGTATTCCCGAGCGAAACTTGGGTTTTCACAAACCAACAATAAATCCAACAAACGTATAACGATCCCTTGATCCTGGTCCTCACTAATGATCGCAAATATTTAATAATGCCGACACTGTTACGGCGTCTAATACAACGCAATAAGAACAAAACGCAAGGTAGAGAAGGGATATAGAAAGTATACGTCAACCGGGGAGCCGAACCTGGGACGTGACCCGAAGACAAAACAGCGACCCAGAGGAACTTTCTATAAACTTAATAAACAAGCGAAAATCGTTCTAAAATCTATAGTCACAAAGTGCACTGTTGTGGAATTGGATTTAGTTTATGACGGTATATCTGAAAGAATAGGACGTGCTACGCAAAGAAATATGTCGGGAAATAATAACAACGCGTGACTGTATAGAGTTTTTCAGAGCGACAAGAGTAAGCCGGAAGCTTCGTATGGAAATGTTAGCTCTATATCAGGAGTATCGTTTTATTTACGCCGCTGAATATTTCAAAGCGAATGAATTATAATAAAACCAACTGGTGTGCTATTGAGTACGCCTGCGTGGGATGATTACTGGAGAGTAGTCTATTTTAATTTTCAAATGTTTATCTCCCCATGCCAATATCTTGTGATAAAAAAGTTGGTATCGTCTCCTGTTATACCATCTTCATGGATCATTTTTCAAAATATTATTACGCTGTCTGTCAAACTTACGCCCGAATGCTAATTTTTATATTTCTAACTAGAGAAACCATGGGTTCTCTCAACCTATTTTCATCACCTCTTTCAAGCTTTATTTGCGCAGAAAATGGTAGAATATGTATATTTTCAAAATATTCAAAATGCAACTTCTGCAATAACATCAAAACTTTCGGGAGACATTTAATATTTTTTTTTATAAAAAACAACGACTTAACTCATGTTAAGGAAGCCGTTTTTATTATCCAGTCCAGTTTAGGCACCGACTAGTTTCGGACCTGTTGGAGGTCCTTCATCAAGGTAAGTGGGAATTAGTTCACGGTCGTGCCCCGCCTCACACTCTCTCCTTGCCACGTGATGTTGTGACGTCCGACAGGTCCGAAACTAGCCGGTGCTTACACCGGACTACCTCGACATGAGTTACGCTGTTTTTATTAAGTATATAGCAACTTATGCAGTCTTTTCATTCGTCGTCTTTAACACTATACTGTAAAGGAAAACGGAAACTACTTGTACAACCTTCATATATTTTATTCGTACTTTATACCTGCATAGTTATATTGGCTCTACTACTAAGACGGACTTAAGTCTGACGATAACACCCTACCACGATGTTCTAAATTACCTCCCGTGACCGTTACTGGATGGTAGTTCCTGGTAGTTTTAAGATACGATAAAATATTATAACTTTTAACGTCACATTCGAGCTAAATCGATCGAGCACACGAAAAGCCGTGCCCGAATTATTCGGTCCGCGTAGCGCGGCGTCTGTAACGCTCCCGGGCGGCGTTAGACGAACCCGACTTGGCTCACATCGCTATTCCGCCTTAACTTATTCTCCTTTATAGCTTAAAGTGGGTACTTAAATGTTTAAATTTATTAATGGCTCTAGCAACTAAAACAAACATTTTAATTGAGTAACAAGGTATAATTTATAGTATCCAAGTACAAAAATCGTTTTTCTTTGTGTCATGATCAACACAAGCCCACTGCTTATCACATTTAAACACCTAAATAAAGTTTAAGAATAGCTGAGCTAAGCTTTCGGGTTTGCTATCTCTCTACCTTAATTAGATTAAAAAAATTGAGGGTTTATTGATATTAAAATACCAATTCACCTTTCATAATCCTTAAAATTTGCTCATATTCATTTCATATTTCAGTGTTAGGAACATTTTTGACTCCTAATATTAGATTTAGTATAGAGGATAGCTTTTTACGTCGAGAAGAAATCTGTCGTCTGACATAAAACGTGGAAGAATAAAAAATCGCAAGTTTCATCCGCGTAATCGTCCTCACCCTTGACACAAAATCTCACATATTTTTCACGGTGTCAAATCTTGCATCGCGCCGTTGCAAATCGAATTTGTCTGCTCTGAGCCGAGCGAATCAATCTACATTATCCAGGTGACGATCACTGACAGTTATAAGTTAACGGCGATTACATATTTTTATCTCAAAAATAAGTCAAGTATAACTATAAATAGCTTTCTTAATCTCATTTCTAAATGTGTTAGATACGTCACTTGTCATTATTTGTCATAGCTATAATAATAAACGTCATACCAATCCGCAATTTAAATAGATTGTCTTTACATTTTTGGTCTACCTGATCATCATCATTTACTGCCCGACTGACTGTATGGTTGTATGTTCTTTCCATTGTGATCTTCTTTTTATGGAAGAAAGTGACAAACAAGCGGTTCACTTGATGTCAAGTAACCGCTATCATAGGCACCCGCAGCAAGCAAATGAGTTGCAGATGCGTAGCCTACCTTTAATGGACAGAGGAGATAGACAGGTAAAAAGTATTTCTATTTCCTATTCATCCCTGTCCAATCCTCTTCTAATTCCCATTCTATCCTTATTGGGAAAGGGTGTGGTGCGGAAGAGGACTGAAATTGAGCCCCCGGCACCAGACGAAACGCAGAAGAATACTTCTTCTTCAGGTCTGTCTTCGTTGTGAAACAGATGTTAATGTAGTAGCCTAAACGGCTCGACCGATTTAAAATAGTGATATAGTCATAGATTCGTATTCTTCCCCGGAATGTCATTAGGGTATGGTCAGTCAGGTCTATTGGTTTTTCAAATTAACTATAACTTTTGCTTGTCAAATCATGAAGTAGAGTTGGTTAATTCATAATTAAGGAAATAAATAATTCTGAAACCATAAGTAGAGTTATTATTTTTCATGCTGCAAGGTCGAAGTACGTCCGCGGTCCATTCAGCCCATTAGCTGGCCTAGTCAACACAATAGTTTATACTGTTTCTGCCTCTACCACTATTAAACGTTACCACAAAGTATAATAGTCAAAGTGTATATATGATATGAATAGTCTGCGAAACATACGTATATGTTAATATTTCATTGGTAGGTAGATTCAATTAGTATTGAATTTAAATTCTAATGCGCCTAAAGTTTCAATTAATTTGAAATACTAAAATATTGTTAATTAATTGTTAAAACAATAAGGATATTAACAATTTATGCCTTCATAAACGCTACTTACTTTACCTTACGCCAATCCAGGAAACGTGTCGAAAGGTGCCTCAAGCCACGAAGATATCTCAGGATTGAGCTCGAGCAAGCGAACCCGCGTTCGCATTAACCGTATTAAAATTAGATTTAACTAAACGGATAAAGTAGGTATCGATTATCGCAATGCCTACAAATGGGAAATGGTAGTAACTATTTTAGTTTTTTTATTCATATATAAAACTAATAAAACTGTTTTATTTTTTTACATATATTCAAAACACGCATTCTATGGTTAGAAACACGTATTTAAACCACTAAATTTTTGTCAGACATTCTTCAAGAGTCCTTCCACTTCCGCTTCAGTTTGACTAACTTTGTCAAACATGTGAATATGGAAAATTCCTTATATATAAATATTTTAGTTAATCTCATGGACTTAAAGATAGTATTAAGGATAATGCATGTACGTTTCTATATTATTTTAATTCAATTTTGCTGGTAGAGTCAAGCCAGCTAATGCATAATCCGATTACTGTCGGTACTGAACATCAGATTTGCACGCGTACTGTTAAAGCCTTCCTTCATTGACGTAGAAGTGTACTACGCCACTCACATTTGGAACACATTTATGTTTTGAGTGAGAGATTTCACTCCCACACACATTCACTTTTAACGTGCCCATACAATCGAAACATTTTTTATCAATAACTATGTAATAAACTTAGGAACGTAGATTTGTTTATTAATTACATTTATAGTCCACAAATATACGTCATATTTTTCGTGGTAACACCTTTCTAAACCTAGCGCCTACTCAAAATATAATAGCAACAAAATCTGCTGATGCAACATATCAGCAATGTTTACTGGCAGGCGGGAATTTATAAGGCTTGTGACGAAAAGATAACTAATTTTATAATAACCAATTAAAAGAAAAAAAATGTTGTGTTGTTTTTAAAACAAAGCCATGTCATCAGCATTTGTGACACGATACCATTGTTGCAAATATTTTTATTGGTAAAACACTAAAACACTAGTGCAAAAAAACTGAAGCATAAGACATCTGTCAAAGATTATAGTCCGTTCAAATTGCAGATTATAAGTACTCTGAGAGACAAAACGACACAAATTTTAAAGATAAATAAAAATTACATCGTTTTAAAACGATTATGTTTATATATTTGACAAATAAATAAGACAGAATTATATTGGTTTGTTCATTTGTTGAAAATGAAGTCAAACGGGCAGTAATTTAGTTCCAACTTTGTCAGAATTAGCGCTCGATTCCGCTGGAATCTTGTAATTTATACAGATTAGAGAGAACATTAGGAGGCGATCAAGATGTTACTTCAGATTACCGGCGTTCGGTTTGCGATTTAGTGTAAACGACCATTGCATTTAATAAGGATCTAACGCATAGCTTTATATTATTTCAATACTCTTGAGAATACTTCATCGTTTTGATTGTGTCATTAGATTACATCAATGTTAGATAAATAAATAAATAAGCTACCACGTCTCTTAATCCGACATCTACCACAAAATACGATTATCCATTTCACTAAGCTTATAAGATCCTAATAAAAGTAGTAATGAGAAATTTAACGTTGTCGTGCGTTGTCATCATATTTTGCCTATGTTTGATGCGAAAAAATTAAACATACTTTATGTTAGTACTAATAATTAATTTAGATAATTTTAATATGTATTTTTTAATCTATACTTACCTCTAAAATCGAAGACTTTTTAAATTTAGATGCTAGTCTTAAAAGAATAGTCGCCGGTGAAATCGCGTGCAACGGCTTTATTCGAATGAAATTTAAACCGAGCGCTGCGATCATTAGACGATCAGGAACATCAAATCTCGACTGATTTACAACATATTTTATTACGGCCTGTAGTAACTGTACCGCGTAAAACTTTATGGCCCCATCTCCCACAATTTTTATTGAAGACAATAAGGGGCGCCTAATAAAACGCGGGCGATGAATTTGAAACAGGGTAACGAAGTCTCTGCGGGGTAAAAACCGTAAAAAATCATCGTAAAACACCCTTTACAATTTTCGCTCAAATAATAATAAAAGTTTAGTTTTTAGTATGAACGGAATTTCGAAAATAAAACCCTAGTACCTTTACTTTTAAGTTCAGAAACAGAATGGCAAAAGAATGGAAAAAAAAGGTTTTATCAACAAACGCAATATTGAGTAACATGTTTTAAATATTATAGGATATAAATTTGGATATGGGTTTTAGGAAGACTTGGCATATAGTAAAAGGAAACAAAGTTGACGATATTTTATTGATTTAAGAACGAACATATAATATATAACTTTCGGTACGAGTACACAGAGCCAGATTAGCTGCAGATTGTGCTGTTGCGTGTCAGTTTATCCGACCAGAGAAATACTGCTACTTTTAAATACCGGCCAGAAAGCGATTATATTCTGGGCTTTGCTTTCAGGTAAATGGTTCTGTTAGTAGTATAAGTATAATAATAGTCCTTTGGATGGAGGGCAAGGGACTGGTCTTTGTGGCGAACTGCGTCCAGGAAGGGAGGACTGTTAACTGATAAGAAAAGTCATCAGTCTTTAAAGAGTCACAGAAACCATGATAAAATGCAAAGTAAGTTCTCTTAATATATTTTTTTATTAAAGTGCCAATGATAAATTTATCGGCAATAAAACACGCGATATTTCCCCGCGCGGCACACGTCGCTCGACGAGCTATATTTTAGTGCGGCCAATCGATAAGTTTCAGGCACGGAGACGCGTTAAATGGACCGAAATGTCCCGTTTCGACTACATGCTAAATACGGACTAGTCAGTTATTTAAATATTCATATGGCTCTGACTTAAGGTTCTGCACCAGGAAACTTAGAACAAATATGCATATTTCGGGTTATACTTACATTAGACAAAGAACTATTTAAGAAATAGGAGAAAAATTTGGAACCTTTTATGTCCTGTCAGAAGCCGGCTCGAGCAGGGAAACACCACGACCTTACTGAAGACTAGATTGACCTTCTATTGTATCGTCATGTTTTGAGGTGCCGAAGGACTAAATCCTCTTACACTTTCTATCCTTTCCCTTATCCTTTATTTTATATATGTCACCTACCGATTTGGAATTCCGTCAGTTTATCATCGGACTAGATATAATATAAACTGTCTGCGAATCGTGAACTGAACTGATCATTCTCAATTTGACGTATCATATTAAAAGCAACAAATCTATTATTTCTTTGATAAACATCTTTTTAACATATTATTTTTATACGTAACAATCATGTCCAACCTAACGAACCTAACCCAATTATCTTCAATTTTTACTCAAATTTTAACATTATAGCGCGAGCAAATTAATAGTTTACAATTTGACTTCGACAATTTATTAACTGTCGAGTACTGTAACATGTCAAATTGTAGATAATTTGTTCACTTCACAATTTACTGACAGTTCATAATATGCCTAGTCCGATCATAAACTGACGTACACAACACCTCTGTCCCACACACAGGCTGGCAGCATCTGCCAATTGCTGGCAACTCACTTTATGGTTGCCAAAACATCTGTAGGTAGCGGTGGTCACTTAACTGAACCTCTTTCACGTGACCTTACTTTTAACTGTTTAGAACTAAGCATAGACTAAATAAAATCATTCTCGTCGCAAGGTTCTATAATCTAATTTAAGATATTGAGATGAGATTTAGATATTAAGATGACAAAATAGTTACGTTGCTTATTTAAAAATTGTTACAGATCTTGCTTTATTAGACATCCGCTAAAATAAGCGTTTTCTAAGTAAGGTGGTGAAATTGTAACTTAAGCCTAAGCTAAGAAAACGTTAAATATATTATAAAAAAAAATATAATTGATTTACAAGATAAATTGTAAAACGTAACAATATTGGCTTACGCGGTAGTTTCCATGCCAATGGTTTGTTTAGAGTTTTAACTAGTAAATGTACTACTCTAAAAATAATATACGACCTAAATCCAATGACGTCAAGGCGGCAGACTTGTACAGTATACAGAATAATATTATCAAAAAAAAATCAAACCAGTCTGACGAAGTAGAAAATTTATTAAAGTAATAAAATTGTAAGTAAAAAAATATGTAATCAAAAAACAAAACGACTTCCTCTAACCGTATTCAATAGTCCTAACCTATTATTTATTCTGCAAACAAAATTCGTAGGTTAGTATGAATTTATTCTATACATATAAAGTTCTAGCGTTTGTTTCAAATTCAAGTTTACGGTTTCGTAGCAGAGAATATGCAGAGGCGATAAAATTTATTGTCACCAATGCGACATCTGGTGCCACCCTTCTTAAACTGGGGTCCAAGTTAACAGCACAACTTAACTTGGAGAGTAAGTTGGCGTATTACAAAGTCG
>DWTW01000694.1:0-15004 GCA_018246275.1 Papilio slateri | reverse complement strand
ACTGGATCTGCTTTATGTAATCCGCGAATGAGTAGAGGCTCGTTGTTAAAGTTTAATGTTCTGTAAACAAAAAGAAAAAAATAATTATGAAACAGCATAAACATTTAAAAATTTGGATGAATTCTATTGAACACAAGGCACAGCAATACTAATTCTAAAATAACGTTTCGAAACGGAGTGAAATTATGCTTACATGATATGTAAAATAAAACAACCGTTATATAATAAAAAAAATGAATAAGAGATTAAAGCTAGTTCGCGTGTTGAAAATAGGGTATATTGAATTATATGGACACAAATTATTTTGTTAATATCAAAAGTATAAAAATAAATCCATAAAATAAAGTTTATCATACACATGATTCTGGATTAATAGTTACAGGTAAATGTAAATATTTAAGCGGTTGATCTAAAAATAACCATGAATGAGAAATCTTTAGTTATACGTACTAATTAGTTAATATATGATGAAAAATGAATGTAAGGAGAATATAAGATAACATGAATTAAAAAAAGCAACATACCCTGCTTGTCCAGTATCATCGTCGTAGCATGAACTATCCCCAGGTTCGCATTCCATACACACGTCGCCGTGGTCAGTACAGGAGGTCACACTCAGAGATATCACACGACCATTTCGGGTAGCAGTTAATTTATGCCATTTACCATCGGCGGTATTAACTTCAGAATCCATAATAGATACAGAAGTTATTGATGTTCTTGCACCTCCAAATGAAAATATTGGTTTTCCACCTAACAACTCAATCGCTATGAAGTCTGATCTTCCTCCAGTTTGGGCACCATAATTGTATAACAATAATGCATCAGGCTTGGTAGTTGCAAATATGATTGTTATGTCATTAGTAGATGCGTCAAGAGCTGGGAATTGCATATATGATAGTTCACTAAAACCGAAAGTTGAGCTTTCACAATGTATTCCATATCGGCCATTAGTGCAACTACATTTATATCCTGGCTTCAAGCTGATACAAATACCACCATGCATACAGGGGTTAGGTCTACAAGAGTCCACAAGAGCTTCACACTGATCTCCACGATAACCAGGTCGGCATAAACAAAAGAATGAATTTCTGTCTGAGCTTTCTTTACAAGATCCTCCATTTTTACAAGGATTACTGCTACAAACATCATCTCTTTCAAATTGGCATGTTTTACCTTCCCGGCGCGGTGGACAAGCACAAACAAAATCATGACCTTGCTTTCTACATTGACCTCCATGATTACAAGGATTTGGTGAACACGGATCTTGTCTTTTTTCACAGTTAGTTCCCATAAATCTGTCTGTACAGTGACATGTATACTCATGTCGCACGAGAGGCGATGAAAGTATAAGAGTCGAGCTTTCGATAATTCTTACATCATCTAACACCGTAATTGCATCTGTACAAACACCATCATTAAGACAATGTTGTGTTGCACAAGGATAGTATGATACGATGACCGATGTTTTCAAGACCTTATTTATTTCAAATTCTTTTGTTTTTACATAACTTTCTGTGTTTTCTCTTTTCCAAATAGTTTTGTTAGTTTTAATCGCCAATGTTAAATCTATTCCATGTTTTTCTTGATTTATGCTGTATAAATAAGCAATTTCGTCTTTCTTTAGTCCATTTTTCAAAACTTCCAGTAAATTGCGGTAGTAATGAGTAAGAAAATCAGGGGCAGTCATGTTTAATATTCTTATTGTTATTGATTGTCCAACTGTTACATTATCAAACGAAAAGTATTCAACGCTAATAGATGACGTAACGTCTTTGTGAATTCCGTCATTTCCTGAAACTGAAAATGAATATCCTTGTCCTGGTCGGACCGCGTTAGTGTAAAGATCACAACCTTTTCGAATGCTTAATAATGTAAGGGTATTTTCAGTAGTGGAGTCCTTTATAATTTTGCATTTATAATCTCCAACAATATCTGGATCATTCGGTTTGACATCTGCAATCTTACCAATCGGAACTTTGTTATTAAATGCATAAACAAGAACATGAGCAGATCTAGAAGATGGTGGATTATCGTTTCTGTCCAATACTTTAATAAATATTGGATAGCTTGATTTCATTACCGGTGTGCCACTGTCTTCAATTTGTATAGTTATTTCAAGTTGTGGAGTTAGTTCTCTGTCTATCTTTTTAGTAGTTAATAGTACACCTGAGTGTTTGTGGACTTTCACATAGTTTTGATGTTGACCTCCAATAATAGAGTACGAGAATGGTGCTCCGTTTGGCGGTAGATCTGGATCCTGTGCTGTAAGCGTAGTAATACTGGTATTAGGGGGCTCATTTTCATAAACAGCTCCATTGAAATTTACAACATCAAACAACGGACCATTATCGTTAATATCGGTAATTGTTACTTTAACAGTCGTCGTCCCAGTTTGTGGCGGGATACCAGTATCAATCGCGCCTACTATAAGTGAGTATGTCGGTATTGTCTCACGATCAAGTTGCCGTGACACTTCTATTTCGCCACTTTGCGGATCTATTCTAAAATCTTGATTTGTGTTACCGCCAATAAGAGAATAACTAAATTGATTATTCTGTGGACGTACATCTTTATCAACTGCTTTAACTTGCACTACTTTTTGACCAACACCGGCTGATTCAGAAATTGTCGCTTCGTAATAATTTCTTAAAAATTCGGGAGGATCGTTTCCATCTTGTATCGATATTATAACCTGAGCTTCATCCGTATCATTACCATGAATGCCACCAGAGTTTTTGGCTAACACTGTTAAAACAACTCTGTTTTGCGTTTCCCTGTCTAAATAACGAGCTACCCTTATTACTCCAGTTTGCGAATTAACATTGAACCCCTTATCATTACTAGATCCAACAAACAAGTAATAAATGATGCCATCATCACCACTGTCCTGGTCTGTAGCCTGAATGATACCAACATTTGTGCCAACCTCAGCTGATTCAGAAACATCGAAATGAAAAGCTGGTTGAATAAATTTAGGATAATATTCGTTTACACCTGTAATGTGCACCACTACTTCAGTCATGGTACGCATTACTGAACCCGGGTTTTCAGCAGTAATCTCCAATTTGTATATGGTTTTTTCTTCATAATCAAAGACTTCTTTAGAAAATATTTTACCAGTGTTTACATCGATATAAAATAGCGATGACATATCATTTTTGATATGATATTTAATAATGGAATTTTTCGGTGAGTCGACATCAACAGCGGTTACCATGAAGATAAAACTATTAACTGGTGAATTCTCTGCCAAATAAGCTTCATAATGTGACTGGTTGAACTGCGGTGCATTATCATTTATATCTGTTAAAATTATTGTAACCGTTGCAGTTGTTTCTTTTGGTTTAAAACCTAGATCAGTGGCGGTTATATTAAGACGATATTCTTGAATTTCATCATAATCCAAAGGTCGAAGTATACTAATGGTACCTAAAAATGGATCAACTTGAAATTCTTTTCCAACATTTCCCGAAGAGATAGCGTATCTTACTATACCATTAGGCCCTTCATCTTCATCGTTAGCTTTTAGTGTTAATATGGAAGAACCAATTGGTTCATTTTCAGGAACGATTACTTGATAACTAAGTGCCGTAAATTTAGGACTGTGAATATTTTCGCCAGTCACAACAAATGTTATCACTGTTTCATCAGATTGGGGTGGGATTCCTCTATCAATGGCTTTGATTTTCAATCCATAATATTGTCCTATATAGTAAAATTGTTTATTTATGTAAATCCAACCATCTGTTTTATCGATTGTAAAGAAGGATGTGCCATTACCACCTGACACATAGTATTCTATTTCTGCATTTATTCCGAAATCCATGTTATCTTCTGCTGTTAACTTTATTATTTTTTCTCCCAGTATAGCATCTTGTGGCACTGGCACAAATTTTTCATGTTCAACAAATTTTGGCTTGTTATTATTAGCATCCACGACATTAATTGTAACTAGACATTCAGATGACATTGGTGGTTTTCCGTTATCAGTTGCTACAACGATAACTGAATAAGTGTTTTCAGGTGACAAATTTATCAATGTTCTTTTATAGTTCATCATAAACTTGCTCAAAATTTCACCTGTAGCTGGATCAATTGTGAACAAATCTGAAGTTTGTTGTAACGAATATGAGATGATTGAGTTAGGACCTTGTTTATCTTTATCAGTAGCAATAACTTGTCCCACAAAGCTATTTTTATTTTGTAACTCAGGAAAGTTGAAGCTGTAGTAGGAATATTCAAATTCTGGAGCGTTATCATTCTGATCTTGTATTGTAATAGTTAGTGGTGTCTCTGATCTCCAAGCTCCATCGATTGCTGCAACTTTGAGAATATATTCATCTTGCAATTCTCTATCTAATGATCTTGCAACTGTTACGTTCCCACTTATTGGATCAATAAGAAATTTCTCCCCAGGATTTTCGACGAAACTATAAGTAGCATTTGCGTTTGGTCCTGTATCCAAGTCGGAACTTGTTACTCTTATCACAAAAGAACCTATTTCTGCGTTTTCGGTCACATTAACACTAAATAATCGTGTAAATCTTGGTGGGTTATCATTTTTGTCCAAAACTGTCACGAGCACAGTAGACGTTCCAATTAATTGAGGCACTCCATGGTCAACAGCTTCCACTAAAATTTCGTAAAAGGGAATAGATTCTCTATCTAATCCTATGTTGGTATAAATTTCACCACTTTCTGAGTCAATTTTAAACGTTTCTTCGTAATCGTTAACAAGTCTATAAGATATTCGTCCATTTTCGTTAGAGTCATCATCATGCGCCTCTATTTTGACCACTAACTGAGGTGGCGATTCTTCTTCTGGAACTGTTGCATTATACAACAAATTTTCAATGATAGGTATGTTGTCATTTGCATCTGTAACTTTTATTTCTATTTCTATAAATGATTTTAGAGGTGGATTGTCCGAGTCTCTAACCTCAAACCAAACTTCATAAAGTGGCATTGTCTCAAAGTCAAGTCCCTTGCCGGTTATAAAGACTTCACCGCTAATTGGTTCTACCTTCAATGCATCTCCAATGTTACCTCCAGCGACTGCGTACTGTAGCAAATTAGTGGGACCTATTTTTGGAGATGAAGCAGACAATCTCGTCACTAAAACACCTTCTGGGGTATTTTCAGAAAAAGTAAATGTAAGCCTATTTGTTACAGAAAATTTTGGAAAATTTTTAACAGATTTTGATATAAGTACTAAATCAGCTGTACTCTGTCTTGGAATAATTCCACAATCAGTTGCTATTATTATCAAATTAAAAGATGATTTGCTAGTTTCTTTGAACTTAACAAGACTCTCCTTGGCTTTTATTACACCAGTTTCTTTATTAATAGTAAAAAAATCTTGATGCTCTCCTTTTAGATCATACAAAATTTTCTTATTGATACCAATGTCATTGTCTTTAGCCTTGACACCAAATATAAAATCTCCTGGCAGTGTGCGATCGGAAATATACGTCTCGTATTCTGATTGTGGAAATATTGGCGAGTTGTCATTTTCATCTTCAACTACAATTGTAACATTAGCCGTAGCCGTCCTGGGATCAGTAGTAGAAGAGTCCTGCGCCATAAGGATTAAATAATATGTATCCCAATCTTCGCGATCTAAGCTCACATTTGTTGAAATAATCCCTGTCGTTGGATTAATAACAAACCTTTCTGATTTTTCACCTAATAGACTATACCGAATTTTAGCGTTATTGCCGATATCCTTATCGATGGCTTTCGGCTGTAGAATTATAGTACCAGCGGGCATATTTTCTTTGACAGTTGTTTTGTAACTTTGTCTTTCAAAATCTGGACTATTGTCATTTACATCCTGTACGATTATTTTCACAGTCCCAGAACCAGTTAAAGGTGGTGACCCTGAAATCGAGATATGTGTGATGATTAATTTTAGCAAATTGATAATATTAAATCTCTCTGCATTAAATATTAAATATACGTTAATAATATATACCTGTATCCATGGCTACAAGAGACAATGTATATTCATCCTGAGCTTCCCGATCTAGAGTCCTCAATAAAGAAATCTGACCGGAGGATGCATTTATTTTGAATAAGTCAGCATCTCCTTCTTTTATGAAGTAACGTACTTGGTTGTTAAATGGAGGTGAATCTGCATCGTAAGCTCGAACTGTAATTATATACCCTCCATTCGGTGGTATTATATTTTCCATGACATATGCTAAATATGGAGAATCTAAGAAAGTAGGAGGGTTGTCGTTAATATCCTGGATAGATACAGATAGTTCGGCCGTGTCGAATCTAACATCATCTTTAGCGCAGTCTTCTGTCCTAATTGTGAGTAAATAACGAGACTTCCTTTCGTAATTAAGATTTTTCGCCACTCTTACGATACCGGTATCTTCACTAATACTAAAATCACGATTTTCATCACCAGATGCAATGGAATATCTTACTCTTCCATTTAATCCCTCATCAACATCTGTAGCTGAAACCTGAAAATATTCGAAAGAATAATTTAAAATACATATTGAAAACAATAATACATTTTGAGTGCAACATTCTCTAAACAAACTCTTTGCTTACTTGTAAAACACTTGCTCCAATACTGGCATTTTCTGGAACGGATGCACTATACTGTTTAGGATCGAATACAGGACTATTATCGTTTTCGTCCATTATTTTGATGAAGATCTTAGTTTTAGTAACGTTAGGTGGATCCCCTCTATCTTTAGCTGTGACAGATACCATGTAACTAGACTTAAGTTCCCGGTCAAGTTTCCCAGTAGCTCGTAAAATGCCATCAACATTTCCAAGGGAGAAGAAACCATTAATTTCCGAATCTGGCTCCATAAAGTACTCGATGTATCCATTTCTTCCTTCATCCTTATCGATTGCTTTTATTGTCATTATCACAGTATTCAAAGGAATATTTTCTGATACCGTCGTCATGTTGGGACTAACAAATTCCGGAGCCATGTCATTAACGTCCTTTAATTGTATAGTCACCTAAAAAAGAAAACTTTTATATTGTTGACTACCATAATTAAGAATGAGTACGTTATTATTAGGCCAAAACTAAAGACGATGTATGTATTGAAATATCAGTTTACATTTTTTTCTTCTCCCAATAATGGATAACAAGTGTATTAAAGTCAATATAAATATAACTATTATTTGTAATTATAATAAAACCAATAAAGTCAATTTTATTATAATCCAACTGATTCAACAACCATAAATATAAACTGAAAAACCAAGAAATGGATCTTCACTATTTTGAGTTAAATTTTTTGAATTCTACTCAAAGTTGTCACACATTCCTCAAAAGTTTTGTTATTTCTCTCACTTAAACGATTTTCGAATTACGGTATTTTTGACTTAATCACTATATATTAGCCTAATATAATTATAATCATCCGGAAACTAGAAATAAAGTTAAACTTAAGTTAATAAAAATAACAGAACCTATGTTCTAATCTTTATACTACTTTGAGAATTCTTCGTATTAATTATTGAGTATTAACGAATTTTAGTAAGGTTGCTTGAAATGTAACACCAACTTGTAAAAGTAAATATTAGATCAATGCAACGGAATATTACAACCTCGACAGTTCTAAGAAAGCTTCGATCCTCGTTACAATATTTACCTGAACAGTGGAAGACAACTGCGGCTCCGGTGGTTTGGCCAAATCTTTAGCCGACACTATTAAATTATAAATTGGGATTTTCTCCCTGTCTAAGACTTTACTCGTCCGTATAGTGCCATTGGAAGAAATTGTAAAATCTGAGCCATCATCACCAGATGTAATGCTATATATTATTTTTCCATTAAATCCTGGAAAACAATGGAAACATACAATTAATAATATGATTTACATAAATTTTGATTTAAACATATATGTATATGCATAGTCCTATACAAAAACTTATATCATATTTAGTAATATAATATTACTTACAATTTATAGTCCAATGTGCGCAAAAGACATAGATAAAATTAGTTAGATCGATAACAGAAGAATAAATTATTTATCATTTATCAGAAGTGTCTAAAAATTAAAGAATGAATATTATTTTTGATTACCTGAGTCCATATCTGTTGCGCTTATTGTGACGACTGACGTTCCTACTGGTACGTCCTCCAGGATTTCGTTGGAAAAGCTCATTGGGTCGAATATGGGCGCATTATCGTTCAGATCTATCACATTAATATAGATGGTCACCGTACCAGACAGCGACGGATGACCGCTGTCTTGGGCTTGGGCCACCAGAATGTAGTGCTGCGTCTGAAAATTGTCAAAAACAAACAATGAAATAAGTATCCCCTATTATTGTCTCTGTAATTTGCATTAGTCTTTTGAGAAATCAGAATTTGTGATAGAATAACTTATGATAACTCATCAACTCACTCAAACTGATCAATTAGTGTCATTGAACACGAAAGAGACGAAAACATCGTTAGATATTTTAGGGTAATGCAATTACGAGTTATTGCCCTGCTATCAATAATTCTACAAAAAGAATAAAAGAGATAGGTGTCGAGTGTATATGGATTCTAATATTTTTTTTCATAAATTTCGTTTAAAAGATATAAAAAAATGTGTACGAATTTTTAAAATTACGGAAAGAGTAAATGTATAATAATTAAATTCAAAATTAGGAAAATTACGATAATGAAATAAAAAATTTGTGTTGTCATATCATAATTATTTTAAGCACCAGTAATGTGGTAAATGTCTGCGTACCAGCGAATTCTAAAAAAAATGTGCATGGCATTCAGATTTTCCATATAATAGCTCACCAAAACGTTCCAGCTATGACAAGCTCCCTCATTCGCGGATCGTGGAGCGAGATGGCAATTTGAAAAAAAACGCGCAGTGGTTGTGGAATCCGGCCCATGGATGTTTTGCAGACGGCCGCTTTGTCTGACATTGTTCGGGCCTTAATTTCGATGGCGGATCGAGTGGGCAAATGCCGAATATGATGCGCGACGCGAAAAAACTGTACCGGGATGAAATTAGCAGCTCTCTAGCGAGGTACGTGGAATTGGCGGGCGGTCGGGCAACGAGTGCACAGCGAATTGTTTTTACTAATTAGTGGAGTCGACTGATTTGATGAGGCGAACGAGACGATGTTCGTATACACAGATCTACCAGTACACAACTCTTGCGCTTAATTAATTTTCACACGATGCGAGTTTTATTGACTTTACACGCTCTTAAATGCATAAAATTTTGGTAGATCCTATTCGATTTATATTCCCCCTTATTTCACACTATAATATTTATATAACCAATAATTTGACATAAAATGTTAATCAATACTGACTGTGCATCTCAAACCAATGACTTTTTCAACATCCTATCCAATTTAATCCCTTTCTACTTTGCACTATTCCATTTTTTAATCTGTGTTAAGATATACCTAGGACTGTATCGCATACTTGACAACTAAGTACTCAAACACATCCCAGTCTTAGAACTAATAATGCTATAAAATTTTCAAAATACTAAAGTCAACGTGGATATTAACAACGATACAGTATATCAATCGCGATGTAAACAAGTCTGTATCGCTTCAAATTGCATAGACTTTCAACAATTTCTTAGTGCATAAACCACATAAATTGTATGATGATTCATGACGATGGGGAAATTTAACGACTCGTTATTTTATAGGTGCATTGATGGGTATTACAATAAGCTAGTTACGGTACTAGCTGCAGCAATAACTCGTTAACCGAGCTCGAAGGCGTATGTGAAACTTAAATAATGTCCATTCGCCGCGAAAAGGCGAAAGACTCGTAAAATATTTTTTGTAGCGCGAAATATTCACATAACAAATATGAAACTATTTTAAGATAAAATATGAACACGTTCACTTATGTTTAGCAACATATTCAGGTTCAAATGCAAAAATGAGATGAGAAATTAACATATAAGTACTTGGCCACAACTGACAGAGAAATATTGAAAAATATCACAACTTCCAAAAAAAATAGTAACAACCCTACGACTATAAACTATGTTTGTTACAAGTTTCGTAGTGAGACTGGTAAGCTTCATATACATAATTTGATGTCCAAGCAAATATATACATATATTTGACCTACACATATTGCGTGTTCTAACTTTCAATCTTATAGCACTTACTATTATTGCATTATTGTACCTATGGATCTTTGCTTTACGTAAACATTTTCAATCTTTACATAGCCATCATAAGTAGATTATATGTTATTTATAAATTATACTAGTTCTACTAAAACAAAGGCATAAAATGTTGATGTCGATACCAGATAATGTGTATATTGATAATATTAAGATAAAACGCACGTGAAAAGGATTGTAATGTGATAAAACATTCATTATATAAATTAACCACACTTGTTTGTCCCCCATGAATGCCGCTGGGACTCGAATAAAAGATCGTAAAAAGCCTTCGATTATCTCTAATGAATATGATAGACGCCGCAAATCGAAACTCGTTTTATTTCCCACTCTTTAGATGTTCAGACAATTTTTCTTCCCCGCAGAATGGGGCGACCTTCAATGAGTGAATATAGGCATTGGCGTATCGCCGTATTCATCCCGCGCTTGCATTAAAAACCCGCTCAAGGGCAACATCGTCCCTCGTTTCAGAATTGCGCATCTTGCCTACAACATGCAATATTTTACACGGCTCGTAATAAATTCAACTTATCCTTATCTTATTTTTACGCCCAAAAGGCATTCCAGTAAGTGACTCGAATTATATATTTTTTTAAAGTACGGTAATTGTGCTCTTGTCTTTGGCTCTTTCACTTGAATTAACATAATCTTAAAGATCTTAAGTATAGTGCGTGGCTCTATCGAGTACTCAAAATATGTAAGCATACACCACTCAACATTTTTAATGTAAAAAAATAAACATCGGGTTACAAAATTATACTTTATTTTTATCTGGCAAATTGTTAATTCATAATTTAAAAAAAATGTATACTTTTCTTATCAGTAATAACTTTCTTTGTATTTTTTCCCATATTTTAATAATTAAATACTGAACATTAAATAAAATATCGTTAAATTTTAGTTAAATAAAATAATCGTTACCCTTTTGTTAGGTCTCCTTAGTATGGTACCATCTAGTTACTGTGTTCCGGCTGTATAAACATGAACCATAAACAAAGTGATGGAAGAAAGGCATTTGTACGCATAATAATAGAAAAAGACTATCTATTGAAATTAACTAATTAAAACATCACGTGTAAAAAAACAAATTCCTTCGAACCTACTATAGGTAGCCAAAGAGATCTTAAAATGAACTTATCTTCCGGAAAATTTAATTTTCAAAATGTAATCACCGACAGTTTACTTACTCTACCAGAGAAGATGATATTTTTAAAACAGGAAAATTGTACAGTTAAATAATTGGATAAAAGATCTTAGATTATTTTTTAATTTAAAGAAATTAATAGTTTAATAAAGAATTTGGAATGGAATAATCGTCGCTTGAACGGCCCCGCGGTCAATGGCCTCCCACTAGATCTATGTTAAGATAATTGTATCAACCGCAATGTACACAAGCACACGGTGGAAACAAGAAGTGGACGAAAGCTGTCTGAAAGTAAAACCTACCGCCTCGTTCTATTCATTATACATAAACGTCAGTTCGTACGGTGGACATTTAAATGGGTGATGATATTGACTTTATGTCGTTTCGTTTATCGAAAACAGAAACCAGAAAACAGAAAACAAAATTATTTTCGTGGCTAATTATATAATATAAATAATAATCCGATATGGCTATATCGGATTATTATTTACTTACAATGGTTCATCATCAACAATTAAAAGATTTGTTTATCTTTTGATATACAAAACTTTTTATTGTTTGTATGACTTTTATATATAATTGCCCAAAGAAATGCTACACTTTAGTGACAATGGGCCGGACACAATGTTGGTAGAACGGCTGTTCTTTGGGGCTAGAAGATTCTGGAATGGCGGTTGCATAGAGGACCTCCTCCCTCAAGATGGACCAATGTAGTCTGGCTTTCGGGGGCCCACTGGATGAGCGGCAAGGGCCGAAAGTTCGACGGTTTATGTGAAAGGTCCAGGAATGGACCCTTGTTGGTTGGTTGGGTATTCAAACTGTTTGTTCACGAATATAACAAAAATGTTTAACTTTAGTTGTATAATAGAAAGAACAAAAAAAATCTACTCTTTTAGTAGTCAACAAAAATGGTTAAAAATGGAAATCCACAATCTGTGCCTACCCCTCTGGGTCATGGGGGTATTTAAAACAAGTTACGTAAATTTTGAACAAAATAAACTTTATTGATCTATTGTCTAGATATATATATGCAAACTTTAGTGTACGTCGGAAACTGTGTGTGAGTTGTTCCCATAAATATTTTATTTGTAAATTCGCCGAGCCACATATAGCGTTCAACGTCCCGATACAATATGCCAAGGTCTAGATAATAAATATATATGAGCTGTTTCAATGAAGTATCTTTTTATTGTAATTTGTGTGGAGCCAGAACCGAACTATAAAAAACTATTGTAGTTTCACGGAGCCGAAGAAATAATAACTCTATGATCGTTGTCTTATTAATATTTGTTATTAATTATTTATTATTGTCTCCTATGAAATTGATGTGTGTATTCTGTGAAAGTAAGATGATTATTTTAAAATCTAGTTACTCTTAATATTTAACAAAATTTATAAAATTACTATCAAAATCACATTTGCTTACAAAACAAATCATATTAGGTTTATGCACATTCGTTTTTAATCTAAATATATCAGTGCTGTCCATTGATTTCTTAAAATAAATGACATACTACCTACATTAATAAGTCACATTAACTAGTTCACATGTCAGTTTTCTTTAAGCTCTTTTCGGTATCTCGACATTATAATCGGGACCAACGAAACGTTTGCACTTGTTTCAATAGAATCATACCTAGATCTAAAGGGGTACGCAGACATCACCAACAGGCACTCAGTGGGTAATTTAATATAAATTGTACGCAAAGTCGCGGGCACCAGCTAGTTGTTCTATATGAAGCTATATTAACATTAAAATTCGGAACACTTTTAAGTATATTGGGCGCACGGACGTATGAGAGACTTGGCATGAAGTTTCTATAAAGTAAAGCGGAGGAAGCTAAAACATTTTATGTAACGTGTTACAATTATCCTTAATTAAATAACACAAAAAAATTATATTTTAAGTTTATAAAAGACAAAAGAAACTTAATTATGGTCGAATTTCGACTACTATTCTAGACGATCTAGTAGGTATATAGCAATAGTTTTATTATTAATTTGTGTTTGAACGATATAAATCTTACCTCTTCATAGTCAAGCCGTGCTGTCAATGTGAACACGCCGGTCTGGGGGTTCAGTGAGAACACATCGTTGGCCCAATCCGAGACCACGGTGTAAGTTAATTGTGCGTTTGGTCCTGAATCCAGATCGGTCGCGGCGACCGTCCCCACCACGGAGCCGCGTGCGGCATTCTCCGGTATGTCGAATGAGTAAGCGCTTTCTTTGAACGCTGGAGGATTGTCGTTTGTGTCAGTTACCTGAAATTTAAACCATTATATTTTCATAATCAAAAATTAAATGTGCCTTTTATTTATACTTTAAGAGTTGTGGATATTTTTGTGGTTTTTATCGAGAATTTGTAAAATTTAAATTGTATTTGTTTGATGCGATGATTTTAGATTTAGAAATTAAAGAAATTAAGTTTAATTTATTTTTTAGTCGTAGTTAGTGTTATGATAGCAAATGTTTGCATCCTTGAGCTCATAGACATTAATGACTATTATGAATCGTTTTCACCTACACCCTATAAGAGATGAAGATGCTTTGTAATTGTTTCTGTCAAAACAAAATCACGTAATGTTTGTTTTTGGTTTGTGATATGCTTAACCGCTGTTGTCGAAAAACAGTCATCAATTGATACATCGCTTCCATTTAGCCATCGCTATTTCCATAGCTATAAATTCGATAAAATATGTGCGGTGCATAAGTTGCGAGCTTATTTTTATAAGTAAATAGCAGATTTGTAATGTTGTCTCTAGGGGTATTTTAAAATTAAGGTTTTAAAAACATCAATCATGTAATATGATCTACAAGCTTATGTTTAAGTTTTAAAGCTTTTTATGGCACCTCAAGTAATAACAAAAAGAATAACAGCGTCTACATAATTAAAAACGAATTCTAGTCTTAATGATAAACATCGAAGCGGAGGCAGTACAAGTCGCGGCGATTCCGCCAGCGGCGGAGTATTAACGACCAAGCCTGCATATTGTAAAATATTTTAAAGTCCACTCACGGACCGAGATAAAGCAAACGCATTTCGAATTAATTGTACTATTCGTTATCACGGCCTGTTAAAATAACTACTTTAGCATGTAGATAGAGCTATAAAAATAAGTATACTCGTACCTGTACAACGATTGTTACGTCCGTGTATTGCATACCATCGTCCGCCCTCACTAGCACTTGGTATTCTGATATCGTTTCTCTATCCAGAGGCTCCTTGAGGGTTAGCTCGCCTGTGTTAGAGTCCAATGCGAAAGGTGTAGGTTCGGCTGATTGGATACTGTACGTGATTGTACCGATCGTGTCAGGATCTTCGGCGACTATTGTTGCGATCTTCTGTCCCGGTGCTAGATCCTCAGACGCCGGATATGCTCCTGGTATGTTCTTGAACTCCGGTGGACTGTCATTCTTGTCTAATATCGTCACCTCGACCTGCGAACAAAAATTAATTTTTATCATTAAACGTTGCAATGTTTACCAACTTAAAAACACTTTTTTGCGATATTATACTAAAAAGAGAAAAAAATTGTACTCAGATGCTGGTTTGATTGATATCTACATATTTATTAAAAGTATTTTTTTTTATTAAAGACGCTTTCTTGAAATCCTATTGTTTTAATTATCACATTTTATAATAATTACGTACAAAATTTGACAGTTTTGACCAAAACTGAGACAGGCCTTTTGTCTGTTTTGC
>DWTW01000693.1:0-15005 GCA_018246275.1 Papilio slateri | reverse complement strand
GGTTATTAGTGGGTATACCGGCCCGGCCCGGGGAATCCCACATACCCTGTGACCCGGAACTTCGGTTCCGGGAGGGATGCATAAAGCATTTCGCAGCGTGAAAAAAAAAAGGATAGACAGGAAAAATAATTTTTCCTTTTCCTATTCCTCCTCTCCCCCGTTTAATCCTCTTCCTCTTCCCATCCTAACTTAATTACGAAAGAATCAGAAGGGGGAAGAGACCCAAAATTGGGCCTCCGGCACCTCACTCTTCGCACGAAACGCAGAAGCATTCTTCTATTTCACGCCTGTCTTCTGTGAGGTCGTGGTATTTCACCGGTCGAGCGGGCCGTTCGAGCAATAGATGTTGCTGCTGCGGGCTCGACCACTGTAAGAATATAAAACTTAAAAATATAATGTAATTTTTATTAAGATTAATTCCATATTATAAAGAGTTCCACTTTATTGGCACAAATTTACACTTGTCGACATTAATTTACGATAAGCGCTACGAAAAAAAACAATTTAATTATGACAAGAAATTTTGCAAAGATATCTTATGAATATCACAAATTCCTCCAGCGAGCGAGCATTTAATTATACTTTTTTTACCTGACATCAAACAATCAGACCGCGCCGGGCGAGTTAACGTTATGACAGTTACACATACGGTGGAAATTGCGAGAAAAGAAATTAGGCAGGTGAAGGAGCAGATGGTGAGCAAACGACGAGATCACCGTATTTTTGACCATTAAAATTGCACTCGGCAATGTGTTCGTGCAATTAATAAGAAATTTAAAAATTCTGATTTTTTTGGTAGCAATTATATACTTTCGATATACGAGTTCCGTTCAGTAATTATACACAGGTACAGAACTATTATTATACGATATGATGGAAAGTCTCTAGTTTTGGTAGGACCACCCACTTGTTTACCATTCAAATTTATTATTAATTTCATCATCTTTGGTTAAGTTAATTAAGTAATCAATGAAATATTGGAATTTTCTAGTAATAAATGGTGTAATAACTACAATCTTGCATTCACATACATTATTATGAATCCACTATAGTTATTTATTACGAGGGCGGGCAGGCTGGACTGTAAATTATAATTAAACGAATAAATTTGAATCTATTTAATAGAATTTATTGATAGTTCAATACCGGTCACTTATGCTATTACGCAAGATAAGCAAGTAATAAATCTAATCTAGCTTTGGTTGACTAATTATTTTAGTCATAAAATATTAAACCTTATTTCACATATTATATGTTAGGTACCGACTTCAGGCTTTATTTGAATGGCTATGTTGTGCCCTTGTGCACTTGTAATTCGTATCCTTTCACTCTCTGACAAGAAGTCTAAATCGGGTTTTTTTGAAGCAGAAAGGGAAGATTATAAAGAGGTCAATAAACACAATTAAACAAGAAATAAGAAAAAGAGAGACAGCGAGAGAGAGAGAAGCATGTTAGATAGATTTTTAATATTTTTTTCACGAAGGTGTTTAGTGTACAATGATCGAGGACGTACAGGTAAAACACATGGCTTTAGCTGTGTGTTGCGTGTGTGTACGTATAATATGTCGTATATTTGCTTTGGTCGTATCTGTTTTACAGAATCGACGTGACAGATGGTTCAGTTCAGGTAAATGCATATCAGATAGTTTTGATTCATTGTTCCCGGCGCGTCACATATGACCGTGGCGTTATCATTGCAGTCAGATTGTTCTGATTGATTCGGCTTACGGCCTTGTTTTTGTAATTTTCATTATTTGTTCTAAAATAAAAATTGCGCCACCGTTATACAGTAATAGGATATAAATCTCCACCAGAGTAGTTTTGGCTGCCAATTTCGACGTACAAAGGGTTTAATTTGACTATTTTTTTTTGCTATTTTTAACAAGTTTATTATTTTGAGCTATATGTATATCTATGATTGTCACCAAATCCTAATAGAGCGCGTATATTCATGGGATACGTTACGTAATACAAAGGAGAAGTATAGAACGTCGCCTAGAATTTAGACCAAAGTTTGAGATTTATGTCCCAGTTCACATTACGATCGACTGATGCGGTATAATATTACATTTTAAAAATATCGACGTTAAATCACTAAATATAATCTGACAAGTAACAAGACACTTAACAATTCGATGTTTCTTTTTGGTTTAATATACGGGAACAGCCCCGTAGCTTGTTCTCGTAAAAATAAAACAAGACATCTTTCCTGTACAAGTTTCGTCTTTTACATTTTTTATAAATCACACTATATAACAATTGCATAAGGTCTGTTTTGCTTTATCTTAGTTTTAATTAGATTATAATTTTACTGTACTGCATCCTACTCATACACATTATATTTTTTCTACTTACCTACTATTAAAAATATTAATATTACCATCGATCACCACAAAGACCAATCCCCTGTTGTCCTCATACAGTTAACTCCTGCAACCTTAACCATCGTCCATCTTGTAGTTGGCCGGCCTACACCACGTCGCCTGCACATGGCCGCCACTATTAAGTACTAATACTAATATGCATTTTTTTAATTACTTATCTGCAATTACCAAGAGCGACGCCGAGTATAGTATAAGAACTATAGAAATAGTTGAATGGCGGATCCGAACCCACGACCGTGTTGTGCCCGTTTCGCAGTTAACAACATCCCAACCTTCCTAGATTTTTAATAATGCAATAAATAGAACCCACCCATTAGTCGACAATGATATGAAAACTAAAAATACGACCCATTTTCCTTTCCAAATACAATAAATAAGAAAGATTTTTATTTACTTTACAACCATACACAAAGAGAAACAGATAATGTAAGCTTTTTAAAAAAGAAATGTCAAAATATGTAATTTAAAATAGCTATTACATTTCGTAAGGTTTTGTTCGTCTTTTTAGGTTATTATACTTCGTAGTTGCTTGGTTCCGGACAATGGTGATTCGAGAGGCGGCTTCGTTGTGAGCGGAGGAGACGATTTATTCGATGGTTAACACTCAGTAGAGTCCATTAAGGAGATACCGCGGAACTGAGACCGGAATAACTGAGATTTAAAAAGATATTATTTAAAGCAAAAGAAGAGAAGAAGTTTATCAATAAAATAACGTCGTAATCGTGTTCCTTTTAGCAAATATTTAAGACGGCGCTATGCGGTTTTTGAACGAAATGTATATGTTATTTAAAAAAAGAGTGCATGTTTAAATTTATTAATTCTCATTAGCATTTCAAATTGTCCTAACACTGTCGACACCGTTAGTATCCGAATTACTATTTTTAAAATGGCGCATTCAATAAAAATAACTAAATTATATATGTACCTTTTAGATTAATTCTCTCAGCAACAAAGTTGTCATTAATTAAACTGTTTTTGTAAGTCGTTTTTGTATTACATATTTACTACACTATTTTATGTTCATGTAATTTAAATTCATTACGTTAATAATAAAAATGTACCCTATGTTTCTTCAGGATAACGTAGCTACGTTATTACGTTTGACATTAGAAAGCTTTCAATGCGGAAAGAATTATTAAAATTGTTTTAGTATACAAACAAAGAAATGATTTTTCAATGAGTATTGACTATTTTTAAATCCAATTTTTTCAGTTCCAAGATGGTGTGGCCATCTCGAACTAAACGGTCAAAGGTACCTGAACTTTGATGACTTCAGAAACTCACTACAAAGGTCTCCAATTCTGGACGTGGACTACTGATTTAATGATCGCGAAAATTCGAACGAAGTTTGTTTATTATAACAGAAAGCATTGTGAATCCTAATGAATTTAGTTTGCTCAAGTATTCCGACCCGCATAAAAAGAACAACCGGAAGGTTTTGCATGCGAAGTCATAACTCAACCTGTTAGAAGCGAGATTGTCGAAAAAGGAAACAGGCATGTTGATCTGTCTGTGTGCAAACAGCAGTGACAAAAAATAAGTCCGCCCCACCTGTCACCTGTCGCCGAGTCAACACTACTATAAACACCTTTGCGTAGTGACGGCAACGACATTATTCGATTGTCGATAATTTTAATGTTCGTTATGCTTATGTTTTTTTTCTCCTGCCCCACTCCCACTTATGTTTGGTCGGCAAAATACCGACCGTAGTGCATTACTGTAGCACTACTATATTAAACACTGTAGACAAAACCTAGTACAGTGTGGATATTGTAATAGGTTTTGGCCACAATTTTTTTACGGCCGGCCGCCTGTCTGATGCCAACCCTCCTCGGGCATACATTATATTAATTGTTAGTATATTATCGAAATAATTTACTGATATTTTTTTAACCATTCCCGATTAAGCTTAAATTTGTATTTGGTTCACGACAATAGTCGAAGGGCGGATTCGAATCCACGTCCATGTTGTCCATGTTTCGCAGATTCGCTTAATATACTGACATCAAAATAATTACGTCAACTTATTAGATATATATCTTCGAGTTGAATATAAACATATTTTAAACTATTATCCATTTTAATAATTATAAAACTTTCTGCAACCTATGAAAATTACATTAGATCTAACATAAGTACTAGTACATTATATCCACTTCACAAATTTGGACGAAAATCTAGGTTTAAACAGGAAAATACTTTCTTTTATTTAAAGTATTTAATATCTACAAGTGCATGTTGGTCGAACACCGCCGAGACAATTACTCTATGAGTGATTAGCATTTATGTAGTGCTCTGTCTTTCATTGAGCAAGCGTAATTGAGAATGTACAAAAACTAATTGATTCATGTAGGTCAATACGTCCACTTAAACTCATATTCAAGTAGGTCGCTTGTTAAATATGCACCGCAGAGCATTCTGCTAGTTGCATCCCGTACAGTTATATAAATAAATAAACATCGACATCGATAAACATGTCGACATTTCCTGTCGCGGTCGCGTCACTATTTCGACCGCGAGTCGTTATCATTTCGGGTTTCCGTG
The DNA here is from genome assembly GCA_018246275.1 of Papilio slateri. NCBI lineage: Eukaryota > Metazoa > Arthropoda > Insecta > Lepidoptera > Papilionidae > Papilio > Papilio slateri. Next base: position 10,077 of record DWTW01000693.1, on the reverse strand, counting down.
TGCAAATGTGAGTCAGCGACAACAGGTACATTTCACAAGTTTTATGGCATAGTTTATTCACGGCATATCTCTCCCTTTTACGTACGACTTAAAGTCGTTTTTACAGGCGATGTTTATTTAACAAGTGATAAAATGGTAAATGACCTCTTTTATGTTTTTGTACAAACATTTTTTTTTTTGTAAAATCTGATTGCTGCAGAGTTTGTTAAATTATTGTTTTGAGTAAAGCAATGAAGAAAAAAAAAACATTTTAAATGGTAATCTTTAAACTGGTCTCAATTGTAGAGAAAGGAATGAATTCTTATTGACGTCACGACATAATGTAGTGTGGCCATATTTTACAATTGATATCAGCGCCTCTAACGGTGGATAATGTAACTATTTTTAAGATGTGAACACTACTGTTTCACCATATCCTGAAGGAGACGTGCGTCTACCTTTTCATATCGTCAAACGCTGATTATTCATTGATTTGGCCAGACCAGATCATGAGGTGGGCAGCGCGTATCGTCGATATCATGTAATACGACCATTTCGTGAGACGGTCGGCCGCATCATGAAGTGATCAATTCTATTTGCCACTCCACTGGCGAGTCCTAGGTTCGTGAACGAAGGCCTAAATACTACTTAAAGTACTATAGTAAAGGATCAAAACACAAAATATTCGTCCTGGGAGTATATGTATCACATTGTTGACAAATATCTTATAGAACACGTACATTTCTCGATATATTAAGCGTCTATTATGAGGTCTTACGTAATTCCTACATAACAGAAATGCAAATATATCCAATGCGGTGTCATTTTCTGTACAAGTCTGGTCACGAACGATTATATTAACATTATGTATGGAATGTAATGTATGACAGAGTATATGTGGGAATAGCGCACACGCTTTATGTATTACTGTTTGTTATTTCATTTGTATGTAGCGAGTGTTTCATTTATGTGGTTTGATTTATCACAACAAGGAACAATAAAATGACAAAGAGATATTGTTATATGTTTTGTTACTCGTAGGTACTTGACTTTTAAATCATGTGGGTAGTAATAATAACATACGATAATTGTTCTAAAACAAATTGACAAGCACAATATATTATATTTTTAAATAAATGTATACGGGGGTTTATGTTATCTTAGTTATTTTTAGTTCGTTAACGATTTATGCCAAGGAATGAGACAGCCAAAGAAAATAAATTAATAGGCCAACATAAGAGGGCAAACAAGCAGCGGATCGCTTATGTTGAGTGACCACCGCCACCTATGAGCAGGAACTGCAGACGCGTCGCGGTAGAGGTTCAGGCTCAGCGCCCCCTGCGCTCGGCCCCCTCGAGCCCGGTGTATCTGTAAAAGCCTCCTCCCGGCTAACAGTGGCAACCCCGTCACAAAAAAAAAAAAAAAAAAAACGCGTCGCGGCCTTAGGGGAGTATGCCCTCTTTGTAATATCGATTGTTAATTTACTAAATAAAAGTCGTCAGTAAAAGTAACCCGCAAACGACGAATACTCTTGAGTTGAAGGAAATGGTAAATGTGTGGTACGACCTGGCTGATATAAGAATCTATAAATGAGACGATCGTAGTAGTAACTTGTTTTTTTATTTTAAATTAATTTATTTCTTTCGTAAAGTTTAAAGAGAACTATTATTTAAACAAGAGTTTTATACTACATGAAAAAAATAAACATGAAGAAATAACTGTTCTCGTTCGTAGATTTACAGTTTCCTAATATTTTTATTAATCAGTATACATTAAGTTCTCTTGTCCACTAACGGAAATTATATTTACACATTAAATTCGCATATTAAGATATAAATGTATTTATTTAAAGATAGCTCTTAAAACAGTGCCATAGAAATCAAAACTGTTGAAATATAAACCTTATGGTGTACGTCTTATAGACTAAATTAGAGAAGTGTATTCAAGTAGAAGTTTCACAAAAATAACGTTCACACATTAAGCGTTACGGCGCCGTGGGAATGAGATTTTTTGTAAAAATGTTACATTCACTTTACTCAGTCAGGACACATCGATTCCTTAGAACGGTCACGCCTTCCGACTCTACTAGGGTAGAAAGAAGTAATAAAAAAAGGTAAAAGTAAAAAGTAAAATTTTCATTCATAGGAAAGAGATGAAGCTTGTTGGAGACCACAAGAATTTCGTATAATTGTTAACGTGACCCTGTCATTTATTTTTTTAGTTTTGTGTGAATACGTGAATCAGAATTTAAATAGATCGTATATGTGGATATAAAACTATCTTCAAAGTAATAACCGATTAGATTTAACCGTCCCCGCATTCACAGAGAAATAGCTTTGAGGTTATCAAAGTTGTACTAGCGAGCTTACACCGCGGCGGGACTGATGCACAAAGCGACTCGCTGACAGACTGACAGCATCAGAGTAGCCGCATCACTCGCACCTTCGCTTACTCTCGGATTCTTAAAAGCTGATGTCACATTGGTTTCTTGGTAAAACACTCGACTATTGCACAGCGTAATCAATACACAGACATTGTCACTTTTAATAAATTTTTATAAACACATCATACACTTTGTATCAAACAATAACAGTAAATATAATAAATAAAATTGATAAATTATCTTGTCATAACTTAACAGGATAAAATAAAATCTTTATCAGCGTTTTTGCTGGCGTTAATGTCATTAAAATCAGTTTCTTTTCTTCATAAAACGTATGGTATGGTCTTACGTATGGTCCTTTTCTGTACCCCTGACATGTGTGTGAAAAATTTCATGATGATCGGTTGAGTCGTTAGGGCGTGAAAGCGTAACAAACAGTCACATTTATATTTATAATATTAAAATTAGGGTAATCACTAAACTACACTGTCTCTGCAGGTAGCGTACTCTGCGTGGGCTGAGTTACGGTGTATTTGGAGCTCGGTCGGTGTCAAGAGCGATCCGGCGCTATATTAAGAGTGAATCTCACGTCTCTTATAATATTCGTCTTTGTAATAGACTCGACTTACATCGGTAGGGGTATCGGTAACCGACGTCGCAAATCTAATTTGTCCGTCCCTACATTCAGTATCATATGAAGATAGTGTCGGGGAATCTGGAAGAAGTTAAACCTGTGCTATTTTTAATATATTTGAAGATTTTATATTTTTTGATGAAGACTGTAGAAAATTACATATATGGGGCTAACAATTAAATATCATTGTATTAAACGTTGCAGGGACTCTCGTATTTGTTGACATGGTTATTTTTTTTATAAATGGGTCGATCTAACTGGACGGCTCGTGACGATAACTGCAGAGTATTATAACACATTACTAGTTCTTCTTCTGTTTGCTGTAAGGTCAATTATCAGACGAGGAGGACATTAGTGCGAACGCGAGATGTACGTCCGATGTTAGAATGGTGATGGGGAATTTAATAATGTAGTTCTCTGATTGTAAACTGTAAAACACCGGAAGTCGAGCCACTTTCCCTCTGTGCTCATCACATTTTAAATATTTCTTTGTTTGTTTGTTCCGGAAACTCAAAAACTACTGAATCAGTTTTATCTGTCCGAGCGAACTTGGTGCTAGGGGGTTCCTGGTGCAATATAATTATGATTGAAACCGATTTCAATTCACAGTTTCTGTATTAATAAAATACAATCCATCATGCCCGAGCTCGGCTAAGGCGCGGCGGCGAGCGGCTCTAATATTAACAAATATAATTCATCAAATCTTGTGAAAAATTGCCTTCACATTCATTTCATATGAATCTCTAATCTCATAAAAGTTAGGAGAAAAATACAACATTTATTACTGCTATAAGAGTTTGTAAAATGTAACGCTGTTATGAAGAATAATATCTTATAGTTTAACCAATCAGTTACAGAAATTTATTTTCCTTGACATATTTTAGTTCAAAAAATTTACAAAAGAAAGGTCTTAGATCAGCTAATTACCGTAGGAACCAAATCTATCTGCATGTGTGTAATGTCTTGTCACATACAAAATATTGGCAGGTGATAACCCTGTCGCTATTTTGTGGCCAAACTAAAATTAATGGTATACCGTCCTTTTAGATTCCATGCGAAGTCTCCATATTTAAAAATTATTTTATATATTTTTTTAAAAACACTAATTGCGCCGAGATCTGTACTAATGCCGGACAGAGGTTAATAATTTCATAGACATATATTTAAAAAAAATAAAACCCTTAAATTGAAAAACGTATTTTCGCAAAATACGAACAAAAGATTCAAATAAATCAAAACACATTCAGTTTAATGAACATAGCCGCATGTTACCCTTAGCTAACAAATAAAAAGATAAAATAGAAACCTAAAAGCAGCTTCCGCGACAGGTGAGCGGACTATGCTGTTAGTTGCACACTGAAAATAAAATTGGCCAATGTTCCACCGCAGTTTCCACACAATGTAAGAGTTGCAAGGGTACTTTGCACATTGATATTATATATACCGTCGAGTCCCAACTGAACCGCATGCGGCGGAGATGTGCGGGGCTCTGTCAGCCGTCGGCCGTCGCTCACCGTTCCCGGCGAGCATTGCAGTCGCTTCAACAATGTGCCGGTGTTAACATTTTCTTAAATACAGTCCACTCAGCAATATACATATAATTATATCGAACCTTTGGAGGTATACGAACGTGTGCTAATGCATTATGATGCAGATTATTTACTTTGGAATCTAAAATTACTTTGACTAGTTTGTATAGTGACTATTATTACATCTTCGCTAGCGTTGATTTTCTTAAAAACTTGTCGGAGGAGGCCATTGTAAATACAATATTTTGATTACTTGCTCTTAAGTCTTGATCGAATTAAACCCGAACCATATCCACGAAAACACCTGCTTAAGAATTCTTATCATTTATAATTTTATTAAATGCACATCAATATATTATTTAACAATTCTGTAGAAGATACCCACGTACTTACATTTTTATCAAGTCGATTTTAAGAGCATATTAAAACTATCGTAATAGTTCACATAACAAAAGGGTTTCATATTTCGTGACGAGATGAAACTATTACGGGTATAAACAAAAATTCAATTTGTGTTACAGAATAAGGAATTGAATAGATTTGATCCGGTATGTATAATAGTAAACAAATTAGCGAAGTGGATAATTAGAGGCAGAGCGGGTTTATACGAGCTGAAAGGCTAAACATACGTGCTTCTAAATGTAACACGCTCCGGTTGTATCGCACCTTAAAATCTTAATGATCACCGCAACACATCTCCTCCACGATTTTTGCTAATTAACCGCCTAACGGCCACTTTTAGAATTTTGAGCTGCCGTTCACTAACAGGAATACTTTCATATTAAATTATACACGACATTAAAACTTTATCGTTAAGAGCTATAAGATCATCAGTTACGCGAAGTCTGTTCTATTTTTGGTCCAATTTTAGTAAGGAATTTATCAAATTGTGCAATATATAATTTAGTATCGTATGCGAATCGGTGATATATGTAATGTTACTGAAGAGGATACTTGTAACGGTGATATCATTCTTACCTGGGTCATTCTGAATGAGGTTCAAGGCTGAGCAAACTTCAGGGTCACAAAAGTGGGTGACTAAAGTGACAAGCGGACAAACTAAAGCTTTTTCAAAGCAAAGATCATATCCCAGAAATATATATACTCAATCTTACACGTCCAATCGGACTGTATTTTTAATTCCGAATAAATTTAGTGCACCCACCAAACTAACTAGTAATGACCATTGGGATGGTAGAAGCTCTCAAGTTCATTACGCTGCAGATAAGATACGGAAATGTTCGTCAATAAACTAGGATCCGATAAATAACTATGTACAAGGTAATATACTTAAATTAATTCATTAGGTATGGTACGCAGTGAGCGGAAAGGCCCCAGCGCTACCTTCGCACTTCTGAAAACCGATCGTCCCCAGCTGTGACGTCATAGACATATAACCACTATGCGATGATGACATATAAATGCCTCTAATGATGATATATGACTTGACCAAGTAATGTGTATAATTGAGTGATTTAAATCAATTGCGTATACGGTAATATGTTAACAGTATGCATGCTATGACATCAGACCTAGAAATGGGTTGAGCTCAATCTTTGTTTTTTGTCGTTGGTATTTTGTAAAATTTCCCTGGGCACGTTTATTCATCCTACATGACTATTTATTTAATGCTGTTAGGCTACATTTACACGAACAATTAATTTGTTTTATACTCGTTGTAGGCAAATGAGCAAGCGGATAATTTGAAGTGGTCACCGCTGGTCAACTACATATGAATTTAAAAGAAGAAATAGAAGGGCTTCAGCTAGCACTAACACTGTTTTGGTCTTAATTTTAGGACGTTTCTGGTTCCAAAATAATATTGAAGACGCAAGCGTAGGTAGTTGTTAAAGAAAAGGTTAAATACGTAACGACAGGAGATGTTTTATTACCAAATTAACGTTGTATTATAATAAAACAATTATGCATCTACTAAATAACATTTGTGCACATATCTTCCGGAACATGTCGTACATAATATGAGCATGTATTTACTGCGATGACATTGTCGAGTTAAGTCACCGCGAGTTAAGGCAGCGCGCATTAAAAATTTCAGAGAAACGACGGGGAAGTTTCAGTTTCCAACGTCACTCGAGCGAGAGCTTTGATAACCGAGCTCTTGCTACGTACGTGCTAACTTTGTGGCTCTGTGGATGACTTTTGTGTTGAGAGGTGTTTCATTAGAACTATAATTATTATTGTGGCTCGTTTTTATATACATAATGTAGATATCCAATAGTAGCATAGCTATTATAATGAAATATTCAAAATTATATATTAATAAACTCCTTTAGACTTATGCTAGATGTGACCCTACATTCGGAGTAATAATTGAGATACGCACCCAAACTTTTGCTTATACTGTTTAAGTTACTTTAAAAAAAAACAAGTATATACTTTATGAACATATTAGGGTCCTATGTACCTGTGATGTTACGATGTTACACATAGTATATGTATACTTAAATTAAAACGACCGCTTAAGGGAACTTTTAGACAGAGCTAACCGGTTCTGTATTACCACAAGGCCGTATATCTTCCAAATGTCCATTTACAAATATGTATATTATGAAATCGTTTCACAATACAGAGATGATTGTTTCATCGCCAGCAAATCAACAAGTTCTATACGCCAATAGTTCTATAAATGGTCTTTATGTCCTGTATAAATAAAGTTGCTTTTCGCATGCAAGGACAGTACAAACAAACTAGAAGTGAATTTATGAGGCAATATAAAGATAACATCAAATAAGCGGTTGTTGTACTGAAAGTTTTAGAAGTAATTTGGCCACAATCGTTGTTAAAAGTTGTTTATGCAATAACATGGATAAGACTGAAAGTTACGATAGCGATGATTGTGCGGAGGGGCCCGTTTGCGCGCCGTTACCTGTTCGAACCCCGTTTTCCTCGGCTGTACAATGGCAGACTTTATTTTAACCATGACTTGTCTCGTTCTATTGAAAAGTGAATGTAGCTTTAACCGCTTCATTAACTCAAAAGGAGTTTGTATGCTGTTTTTAAATGAATAAACGACGCAAAATCAATATAAAGTTATTTCTGTTACCTTAAGCGTAATAAAACTGACAGATTTTCTTTGATTCCTCTCAAGCTTCAAATAAATCAAGGAGAAATTTCAGACTTTTTTTGCGTTAAGGGGTGTCCAGAAAATCCATAATTTATTTGCCAGTGGATACGCACCGCTATATTTGAGAATTTTTTATTTCACCTCGAAGTGAAACAAACAGAAAATTAAATATCTGGCGCTCAGAATCTCTAACACGCGGTCCTGCTCAAGATATGACTAACTTATATAGATAAGGACTAGCTTGGCCTGAGGGCGGAGGCGCGGATCCTTATGCAAGGCGTAAGCAAACTGCAGGGCTGGTAAGTTTGTTAATTAAGCTCAGGAAATTAGCTGTAGTTATGTTTTAATGGTGAACGGAGTGGAGTTTGAGAAACTTTGATCGGTGAATCAAGTATGTTGACTATTGCATCTATGAAGTCTTGGAGTACAATGAAGTTTATTAATAAATTACATAATGCACCTAAAAGACGCGAAAATCGTGTATTTTATATCAAACCACGGTAATCGGTCTATGATAGTGCGGACAAGAGTGGTCTAAAATAAAGACAACTTAAATATGACCCACTCTGTTCTAGAGTTGCCTTTATGACGATTACCTGTAGTCAACAGGTACCGTACGTGCAATTTTCGTGCAAAATATGTTCCGCATACTTGACATTGCAAGCAAACCTTCATCCTATATCGTTTTCCTCGTTCAGATCAGATTGGAAGCGAGCGTTAGTGAGCAAGCACCAAGAATTATCCTCGTGTTGTTTTGTTATTTTATTTATTATTACTCGAAGGTATTTAAATATGATAGGAAACTGGTTTCATGCGACCAAATGGCAGATGTAAAATACAAACTCGCGACTTATTATAGTATCCCCCAAGTTAAATAGGAAGGTATGTACGTAATCGGCAGTAATACTCACGGCGATACATTACGGCTGGCGCGGGCATCCTTATCTCCCCTCCATGCTCAGTGGGCCCCTCCAACAGCGGTACGGATTAGCCGCGAAAATAAATTTGTTTTGAGACGCTTTATTGATGGCACTTTGTCGTCGTTCAGATCGATTCGTTACCTGAGCACACGCGATACGAAGTTGAACATTCTGAATTTAATTACTTCTCGAAGGCGTTAGGTCGGGTCATGAGTGTGGTTAAGTTTTCCAGATAATGTATATATACCAGTAAAGGTAGGTAAACCATTGGGTATCTATTCACAGTCAAGCAAGAGAACGATTGAGGGCAGCTCCAGGTCCTGCCACTCAAAGTCGGAAGGTAAGGCAACTTTTTCATAGTAGCAGGCGTCGAACAACCAAGCGACTTCACCACGAATTAAGGATAAAAAATGTCTTACCTGCAACTGGCGATAATTTCCTCATGACACACCATCGCGACTTCCACTGTGGACAAAGGGAAAACGCATTGAAATTATTTGTCACAAGACCACCCTTTTGGTAGTAAGTTAATAATAACAAAATTTATTTTAAATCATCACTTTTCTATGTCAATCTTTCATTGAGAAAAAAGTCTCCAGAGAGTGGTCGTCCTTCGTTTCGTAAGTCCACGGAGTTGGAAAGAATTAGATTTGATATCCATGAGAAATAGCTTTTTCAAATATGTTAGTTCGTTACTTTGAACACGAAGCATCGCGTCACGAAGCAAGATTTAAAATCTTTACCATTTTCATTAATGTATTTAGATATATGAAGATCTCAATACGTACATATACGTATTTATATGTTCCTTAACTTGTATATCGACTTATCTCTGCCTAAATGAAAATATTTTGTTAATACGTTCACAAAGTGAATCACCTGGCAATACAACCGTACAACTGATAGTTTTCCTGTTCGTTTAAGTTGACGTAAACGTTTTCTATGACCTTACCCACCACAAAGTGACCAATTGTAAGTGGGAGTATTGTTATATAGAAACGAGGCAACATCAAATCAATAAATTCATCAATTTAGATCGAAAATATCAATCAATTAGTTCGTAGCTTGTTCTGAGCCGTAGACGTGTCTGTGTTCCAAATTAAATATTATTTAAAGTTTTGTGATATTGTCATTCCAGATGTTTTTTTTTTAATATTTAGAAAATCCTTCCTAAATTGATATAGCAAGTAAACCATCCCGTAGGTTTAATTTGTTTTAAAAAAACCTTTTTTACTATGTTGTATTTAGAAGTAATTTAACAGGTTTCTTGCTTATCCACTTAATACGGCTTAGTGAACTAGTCCAGGACGTAAAACACCAGGCGTTAAGGATACAGTCTACTTCAATTTGTTTCTTGCATCTCGTATTACAATCAGCTGTATGTGCATAGAAACCTACAAAGAGACGGCGACTCTTTCGTGTGAAAAATGCATTTTAAGCTTTTACCTAATCTATCTCATTGATATATTATTAATAATTAGTTAATTTAGCTTCACTGCGAGCACCATTAGACGGCTCAAGGTCACTCAAAGGGCAATGGAGAGGGC
>DWTW01000692.1:0-15010 GCA_018246275.1 Papilio slateri | reverse complement strand
ATTATTTGAACAATTAATATTTTTTTCATTATTACCCTGTAGTAATCATTAAAATATGTTTTAATCTGTATTAAAAAAATATAAATGAAGTTTCAAATATAACCTCAAAATTATCAACATAAATGTATTAGAAACATTCTTATCTGAATGTATATTAACAGCAGCAGTAACATGTATTTGTTTAAAATTGTAAGAGGAAATAAGATGTACAGCACTGTGACGTGATATTTATAGTGCAATATATTTGTTCACTTAATAATAATTTAAAATAAATATAAATGTCTCAACAACAATATTCAATTGAAGTATGTGGCTTAATGAATTCACGATAACAAAAATATCGTTCAAATATTATGTTAAGACCTGAACACACTTTTTTAAGGACTGAATGAATATTTAAATTTTATCATTTATCTTAATAAATTATATTATTTAAGTTTTGGAACTCCTAAAATAAATTTTGAAATAATAAAATTTCCTCAATGCACCAATAATCCATTATGCGGTTTACACGTAAACAAAGTGTCAAGCCAAAGTTGGTAGGCAATCGGCATTCGGTAGCGGCGATAAGAAGTAGGTACGTGCATACTGTCGCGGCCTGGTTGCGACCGGTCATAAAACAAGGCTGCGTCGAGCTGCGTACAAATCTCGTATGACTGAAAACGGTCGATGACTACGGTACCTACAATGAGTGGCGACATTCCGGCCACCCGCGGAATGTACCACGGCCCTACGAACAGGTTCAGGACTTGCGGTCCTTCTCGTTACGCGCCCTCATTCCATTGGACGGACACAATTCGTTCTAGTGATCACTAAACAAACATTCGTCTCCGACAGCTGTCTAGATACCGCTCTAAAATGAGCACTAAACCCGTTTACCGCGTTCATTTCACCGACCTTCTTCGACGACGACTATTTAACAAATGCTGTAAATCACCGATGGGGAGACGTTCTGCTTTACTTCGCTTTTCGAAACAAGGATCGCATTACAAACACCACTGGACCATAACTCGGCGGAGCGAAGACAAAAATAAACTTAATATCGTGTACGTTGTAGCATTTGTCGACGCACCAATTTACGATCGTCTCGGTGACAAGAATCCGCAATAGACTCGGCCGGTACATGCGCATCGCGCCGTATTTAATGTAGCTTAACTAGAATATAACCTACCTTCGTCCAGAAGTCGTTCCATGTGCATGAAAACATTTGGGAACGCAGCCAGTTGCTTCCTGTCTTTGAGCAACTGAGCTAAGTAGTCCGCTATACTTTGCGTCGAAGGACTGTTACTATCACACATTTTGATTATTATTTTGTAACTTGGACACGTTAAATGTTACTTTGGACACGTTCAATGGGTGATTGTACTTTAGTTACTGGTTATTGTTATTTATGTGAGATATCTATGTTAGAAAAGTTAACTTCACTACCACACACATCGACGTTTCGATCACCACTAAATGACGAAGTTGACCGAAGTGAAGTTGTGGGTGAATATAGCGCTGCGCCTGCGCTCTCGTCGAATGGATTTTTTCAAGCGCGTGCGGCTGTCGTCCGCAGTGTAGGCGTAATAATAACCTCTGGTTATCTCGCTCGCACTCCACCACAAACATTGTCTCTCTCTTTCTAATGCTTGAGATTGGTGCAGGAGTGTCGCCATCTAGACAACATGCTTATAACTACAACAACTAACTAGTTATTACGATGTTCAATCAATATTCAGAACGCATTACGTTACTTTGTAAATAAGCATGGATAAAATAGTTTAAAACAAATTAAGACGTCTAAGGCTTATGACAATATAAAAACTATATGACCAATTTAAAATTAGATAAATATAACTTTATGATTATGTGCTGTGTATTAAAATAAAATATTTATACGGTTGAACCATTATTTTAAAAGAGTTTTAATCCTCATCACCTATCGTCATAAATCGATCATAAGTTTCAAAAAGTGTCTTTGTTGCATACATAATCCGAAAAACAGAAACTCATTTGTTTAATTAACAATCTAACTGGTAATGGTATTCTTGGGTGTCAAACCTTAAGATGTCTAACCATTAACTTGTTATCCAAATTCAATTAGGTTGCTAGGTAGGTGCCCGTAGAATTTTAAATCTTCCTAATATTTACATTCTTCCTGGAATTTATATTATTATTTAATCATGTTACTATTTAATTTTGCATTACACAAGGTTTTCTCGTTCCATCATTATCAGTTCCATTGAACAATTACGATTTTCTTGATTGTTATTTAATCTATGACCATTGTTTATAAATCCGTTTGTTTTATATTGCTCCGTCCGTGAGACAGGTCTTATCCGTAGGAAGTCCTTGAAATATTTGCATTCAACAATAGCATAACTGTGCAGTCCTACCTATTATTACTATTTCAGAAATATATTTTTGACGCTGATTAACATCATTTATTTAGAAGAGGAATCCATTCAATGACTGGGTGTTCATGGCGAACATTACACGTACTTAACCAGAACATCTTTAAAAGTAACTTAGTGATGGTACCCGTACTTCGTAACCCGTTCAAGGGGAAGGGAGGTCTTTAAAGTACCTCCCTTAAACTTTGACTTTTTAACATCTCTAATTAAAGGCAGAAAAGTTATAATATATTTTGTAAATTAAATATTTTACTCAACTTGAGTGTATCTTTAATCCACAATTATTTAATATATGAATGTCAATTAATGATTAATTAAATTATTTATTATATTACATTTGCTAATGGGAATTTATATATAACCATTCTATCGAACTTGGTGGCAATATCTGTAACGTATGACAGTTATTACGTTTCCCCGAGTTGCTAATTCCTAACATTATCATTATACCATGACTGGGAGTCCTACCTTATTTCGTATTTATGTATCTTTGTATCTATGTATTCATCTATGATGTATGTATATGTTTTTTTGTATTGTCTATGTTATTTTTAAGCAAATGAGTCGCAGATGTGTTGCCTACCTTTAATGGACAGAGGGGATAGACAGAAAAAGGATATTTCCTTCTATTCATACCCTCCCCGTCCATTTCTCCTCCCCTTCCCATTCTATTCTTATTAGAAAAAAAGGGAAATGGAAGGGGACTCAAATTGGGCTTCTGGAACCTCACTCACCAGACCAAACGCAGAAGCATTCTTCTACTTCACGCCTGTTTTCTGTGAGATCGTGGTATTTCACCGGTCGAGCCGGCCCATTCATTCAACAGATGTTGTTATTGCGGGTTCTACTGTAATAAGATATCCATTTCATGTAGTGCATCTGTTTATGTTTTTTTTTCTTTAATGCCTGGTCGACTGGTAGATAGTCGACTATAGGCATTTAGGTACGCCATTTGTACTGTTTTTGGTGCAATAAAATTTAAATAAATAAATATACATATAAGACCGGATCTTCTGATTCGTCCAATGCTTCCGATCGGACTTTAATAGGTAAAACGCGATCTATTCCATGCTCTCTGGTATATTAAAGTCGAAACATAAAATAAAGACAGTAAGAGCGTAAGATTTCCATCATGAACCCTTGTCCATTGTTGATTTACGGAGGTTCATGTCAAGTACTATAAGAATTTCACGCCTGGTGAAACTGTAGAAATAAGTAAAAAGTAATAGTAAGGAAAAGTGAAGGCTTGTTTTGCTTTTTCAATTTTACAATGGCTCCTGGCCAAGGCTCAAGGCTGACCTTGTTTCTTTTTCCCGCACTTGTTTTTCTTCTACAATTTGTAACACAAGATGATGGTATAGTATAACATCTTTGTTACCAGCAACCATAATAATCACTGTAATTATAATTCTGAACGTTTTACTTTTTGCTGTTGATATGACATCAGAGGTGAAGATTAGTTTGCACAATGGATGCACGCTTCCACGGTTCGTTTTGTTTTTATACTAAAAATAACGTCATAGTTGTGTCGATCAAAGATTTACTGGGAAAATATAGATTACTCACGTATTATTTTGCGTAACGCGTTGTACAAAGCAAAATAATGATCGCCTCAGGAGTTTTACCCAATAAACAATCTCTATAATTTAACGAAGCGTCTCATTTCGGTACACCAATATCAACTCAAGCACGACAAACTTTTTAAGATTTATTGTAAATTTTGTAAACAAATTTTATCAACATTAATTTTAATCATTACAAACAAGCTTAAGCTAAGAACGAGGTTTCAAGACAAAAGTCGAATGGCGACTTCAAACCAACCAACCAACGTTATGTTTCGCAACCCGCACCCTAAGACTACTGACACTGAAAATCTCTCCAGAATAGGTATGGATGTGGAAGGAGGTAGTGAAGTATAACATAGTGTTAAGATAGAACAACATGTCAACCAAGATTCCTACTTGTTCTTGTCTATTTAAGGATGTGAAAGTTTTTTTATTCGTTTTATATCTTAGGTAGGTACTATGAGACCCTAGATAGTGAAAATGAGAATATGTTTGCTTTGTTAAGTTAATTAGGTATTTTATACCTAAACCCATTCAACCCGTAGCTGAAGGAATAATAGCATATTGACAGAAACTAAATATTTGTATAATGCATGCTTAAAAAGTTTTTTCCTGCCCTTTACCCACTATATGGGGTCAGTACAGTACAACCGTAGTTCATACTGTGTAAGGTTTTGGCTACAGTTTTTTACGGCCGGCCGCCTGCCTGACGCCAACCCTTCTCGGACATACATATGTCAATTATAAGTAGATTATTGAAATAGTTCACTAACGTATTCTGCTTCACTATCTACGTCTATCCAGGATAGGTTTGAAGATTTTTCTAGTTATCAATATATTTGCCGTCGAAAGCAGGACTACAATTGAAATAATCACTAAAGGTTTGAGGAAATTCGTTTTAAACTATCCAGCACGATTCAGTCAATTAAAAACGTCGGAATTAGTTTCGTTTTATCCATTCCGTTAAAAGGATAAATGGATAATTGACCCCTATACTAAAGCTCTCCGATCTATCGAATTAAGCGGATTAAAACAGAGTTTCACTCTATTTCGGAAACCAATACCTACCAATGAAGATTGTTCTTGCTCTCGTTAAATGTAGATAAATAGTATTAAGCGTTGATAGAGTTATAGGCCATTATTTGTTTTCTGTCTGTGCCAATGCGATAAATACGACCTAGTATGAAGTGTCTTAATAGAATTCAGTAGATTTTAATAATGATGGATTTGTTTGATGGTAGTGAAATTATTAGATGTTGTAAGATACAACTTTAAAGTGTCATCATCATCGACAAGACTGCTGGGCGTAGGCCTCCCCCATTAATCGCCATAAAGATCGATCCTTTATCGCACTCATTTAGTGGTCTTCGACAACCTTGAGCCCCACTCACCCAGTCTCAGCGATCATCCGTTTTACGAGTAATGTTTTCGGCCTAAAGACACCAAAGTTTGATAGGTAATTCTTCGGATAACACAATTTTTAACGGAGAACACGGTTCCGAGTTACTGCGGGTCATGTCATTTCGAGTTCAAGTCGATAAGAGTATACGATTTACAATGTTAATAATCTGGCAAAACTATTTATGTCATAGGCAGACTTTCTTTTAATGTTATACACACATTAAACTAATTAAAATATATTTAGGGGTTTATTATAATAAACCAGCCCCCCTTATAAGCCAGCGCGCACGTGCTTACGGGGATACAAAACAACGAAAAAGTGTTTACAAGAATTTAAAAAGAACTTTTAATTATAAACCATTTTATATAAATTAACCTACATAAGGCATCAGTTCAATTTAATCCTACGTGCAGCGAGTTAAAACATTTGAAATCGTTATATGACAACATTTTTCGCGGAGACCGAGCGGGGTTGCCATAAATGTGTTGAGATTATGCGGCCCCGCTCCCGCTATGGTAGCTCGCTACCAGACTAATTATCTAGAAGTTATGGAACTTGGAACTACGAAGATGGAAATAAAATCAGGACTCTAATACATAAATTCTCAGTGATATATTATATAAATTAGCTAGAACTTGACTGCAATCCCTATTAATGTTAAGTGGCGATGTGATCTAAGGATCGTATAAGGTATCATAGTATTAATGTACTCAATTATAATTAACACAAAAAGAACTGTT
Source organism: Papilio slateri (assembly GCA_018246275.1). NCBI lineage: Eukaryota > Metazoa > Arthropoda > Insecta > Lepidoptera > Papilionidae > Papilio > Papilio slateri. Next base: position 8,907 of record DWTW01000692.1, on the reverse strand, counting down.
AAAACAAACTCCTATTCTGTTAAAACAATAGAATGCCTGGTAAAATTGTGAAACGTAAATTCTAGATTCTATTCTCAACGACCAAACCAGCTCTTACTACTAACGTTTCTAATCGAAAGTAGATACAAATGTTAACTTACGCCGTCATTGATTGATAACAAAATCATAATACGAATTCAAGAGAAACTTGACCTAACCATGTAAACCATCTTCATTCTCCTGCCTTGTTCCCACTTTAAGTGGGGTCGGCACAACACGTTTTCTTCACGCCTTTCTTCCAACCGTCCATCAACTCGGTAGTCACTCCTGTCTTGCTCATGTCATATTTCACGCAATCCATCCTTTCTTAGGTTTATTCCCAAAAAAACTCAACCGCAAATGATCTTCTGTTTTTTTTCTGTAGAATAGTAACAACACCCTTGTAAGGAAGATAGGTATTAACCTCCTCCTAGGTATTTATAAGACCTATTGAGGCTATCAGCACGTTTTAGCATGTGACTAGCAAATATTTGAATTTTGAATTGATCTTAATGAACTTCTATCGGTTTATGATTGTCTCCACGAGGATGTAAATTAGGCCCAAATGGGACTGTGTGGTAAACAGATTTCAATGCTGTTTTATTATTTAACGGGTCAATAAGTGTAAATAGGTATGAAATAAAAGTGTAAAATAAGATATTATAATAACTAAATGACGTTGAGACGATAAGCATTAACCATGAGTTCACACTGCCGAAAAGATTCACATAACACATGTTGTCATCTTTGTTTTTTTATAGAGAAAGAGAGAGATAACATGTTTTATGTGATGTTTTAAGCAGTGTGAACTCACGGTAACAGTAAATGAACTATAACATGAATTGTAACAGAAACAAAAGAGGCCATCTAGAAAAAAAAACACGCATAGTTTATATACGCGGGTACAAAAATGGGGGTGGATAATTTAAGGTGTCCAAATTTTTAGCACTTTTGAGCCATTTACTAAATTTGAAGTACATACACGAAGCAAAAAATTAATAAACCTACCGAAAACTTTTCGGCTTATTTGACAAATTCTAATAATCTTAAGCGCCCAAACTGTTTTTCTATAGGTAAATGGACTTAAAACAATATACTTTGGGTCAATGAATTTATGGTCCATGGAACGAAATTTCCGAACACTGCATATTTTAAAAAAATATAAAAAAAACTTTCCGAAAGGTCATATGGAGGTCGTCTTTCAAAGCGAATCTAAATATCTACCGTAAAGTTAGATACAATAATTAAGATGACAGATATGTAATCGTTAAACGTGATCCGTCGTATGATGCATCACAAGCTCTAGTCATGGATCAGAGGATACAATACGAAATTAATACGACGTCAAGTCGTTCTACGTATGATATGTCCGCGTATGTGGGCTGTAGTGCCGTGCGCACGTCTCGTTTCAGAGCTACATGTCCGCGCGGCCTACGGGCTTGTGTCGAAAACATTACGTCATTAAGAAGCTTCCGAACAGAGGTTTAACGTTTGACATTATCACTTATTAGGGTAAACGACAGTAAACTACTTTTTAAGCTGTGTAAGAAAAGCTTAAGCTTTTACCATAAACATATGCTTTGCATTGACCATATTAAATATGTCTCAAGTGAGACATATTTAATACGTGTGCAAATGTATAGCCAAAAATAAATATGACTCATATGCAAAGATCACGAACTTTTATCTTGCACGATTCTAAAACAGCTCTCGTTTCTACCACAAGCTTATGAGTACTATTTGCATTGCGCGACCTCCTTGTGGCGCTAATCAGATCGTTTCGGTTCACCTTAACTAGAGCATTCACTACCAAGACTCAGTGTCAGTGTCAAAATTATCAAAATTCGAATTAGTGGTCTAACACGAATTTAAATTAAATGAACCTACTTGATTATTAGGCGAAACTTGTTGACTTGTCTTATTCGCGTTGGTGTTATTTATTAGATCGTTTATAACACAACTGATAAGCTAGCAATGAGTAAGTTTTTATCATTATTAAATAGTTTGTTGTTGTAGTTTTGAAGGCAGTTTCTGAAAAGGCGTTACGCCATAAAGACATCAGTTTGTACATATATGTCTTCTGTGAGAATAGAATGTAGTAAATAATTATTTATCACTTTTATGGCGTTACTACTCAATTGAGTAGTAACGCCATAAAAGTGATTTATATTTTTAGATTTGTTAGCTAGGTTATGTAGGTATACAAGTCGACTTATTTTACCCTAGACCCGTCCTCTTATTATGTTTCAGTCCTATTCTCTGGGGCAGCTGCATCACCTTACATCCTTACCAAGCATGGTATTAATACAGTACCTTGTAAAGGTTTTCAAGACTTCGGGTTAACTAGTCAATACGTTCTTATACGTTTATATATTCTTCACTATTTTGTGTGCGATATTTATCGTGCAACAGAATACCTGTCTTCTTCTGTCTACCATTTGAAAGATTTTAGTGTTTAATCTTTATATCAATAATTCAGGTGGTGATGAAAACGAAGATTCCTCGCTAGATGTATACCAATATAGAAAGGAAGCGGACAGACAACAGAGGTTTAAAGTTACACCAACAGTGGGTCGATTGTCGCGCCATTCCTCTCGTATTCTGACAGACGGCAAAGATAAATCGCAGAAAACTTACGCAATCTTACAAGAACCGCGAACGGATTACAGTAACAGAAAACTTCGATATGTTATGTTAATATATTGCAATCCAGCATGGAAAATATTTATCCTCTCCATTCTATTCGTGTCCTATATTTTAGAATCCTGTTTGTATACATTTTGTCGTCGATTAGAAAAATCTTTTTGGATCATTATACTGTTGTTCAGTTTGAACGCTATATTTGCCATCGACGTGGTTATCATCTTTGGATTGAAATTCTTCAAAAAATGGCGTAAGACTCTCAACCTAATGGAGCCTGATTTGTATCGTGTCATTCTAGACATAATTTTAGCAGTCCCGTATTCTCTTCTCTATTTCATGGATCCAGACCATTCCTTGTTCGATTTCTACACAATATCTCCAATAATCGCAACAATACGTGTATACAGAATCATTGAATACTTTTATGATAGATCAACACAAGCCGGTAGCAATCAATGGACCACATTTCTCGTCCAATATTTAATACTTTTTGTTTTATCTGTTCATACTTGGACTTGTCTATGGTATTTGTATGCTTATAGAAATTATGACATACATAAGAACCGTTCTTCTTGGTCCGTGGCGGCCGTGTATCTACCTACGGAGACGACCTTCGATTGGTATTTTATATGTGCCTATTGGTCGGTCATGTTTCTCACTACAAACGCCCTTGGCGATCTCTACCCGGTGACTACAGCTGAAAGAGTTACAGCTACGGCAGCTATATTAGTGGGATTTTTACTTACAACTATTGTATTTGTTGGTTCATTGACATCGCAATTTATTACCATAACAACACGCCGTGCTAAATATGTAAGGCAATTGAAGAAAATACAGAATCATCTCAGATTAATTAAGATGGATGAAACTACAACCAACCGTATAATCAGGTAGCTAAGCTTAAGTCATCATTTATATATATTCATTAAATTGATTTTTTAATGTTCATACATATTTTTCTAGATACTATGAAGATTTATGGTATGAGAAATCGGGAGTTTTTAAGCCGAAACTATTAAAACTTCTGCCTTTTCCTTTACAAATGGAAATTTGTTACGATCTGAACGCCGTACCACTTTATAGTTCCTTGTTATTTAGAAAATTGCCCGAAGCTTTTTTAAGACGACTCTCTGTAACAATGGGTCACCGATTTTATTTACCAGGCGATATTATTTACAACCACAATGAGAACAAAACTATTATGGTACCTATAACAATAAATGTATACAAACTAATAAAGCTTTCACGTCTTTAGCCCACTATCTTTCTCCGATTAAGGTCTCTAATATGACAAAGGTTGAGTGAAATCTTAATTTCATATATGTAACAATCTGCGCTAAGCGTAATTTTCCATTTGGTTCCAGTAGGACAGAAAATTAACCTGTGGTTGCAAGGTCACAATTTAGACATTTTATCATTAAGAATTATTTATTGGTATAATTATAGAAGATCAGCCAGTGCTGCCTGCTATTTTTTCTGTGTTAAATGGAATATCTGCTCTACCGTGATAAATATGATATAAAAAAACGCCTATGACAATAGTAATAAATCATATGAATGCATTTTAAGTTTAAATACTACTATGGTTTATGATTATTATGGCACAAATATATTATCACATTCTAATAATCGGCACATGTTTCATATCGACCGAAGAATGCGAAAATGTATCTCGGAAATTGGTCTAAATAGCTACTACTACTACCTACCAGGGGGCAGGGTTGAGGTTACCGATGTGTCAAACTACATTAAAATTACATAAAAACCTCTACTTATGATGTTACTTTTGGTACTTTACATGTTAATATTTATCCGTATAGGTATTTTCAAAAGAATATTTCAAGTACCTACTGGGATTTCTTCAAGTATTACATATGCGATAAATGAATTTTGTTCTTATTGAAGGTATGCGTAACAAGTGGTGTTTTAGAATTATTATCGGATGAAGACGACGAAAGCCCAATGATATCATTTTCAAAAGGAACGTGCTTTGGAGAAATAGCCTTGATTTTTAATATACCAGGTATGTCAATTTTAACTATTCGTATAATCAAAATTTAACAACAATAATAAACATACCCACACGACCACGAATATCATTAGGTCATTTGTATTTAAATATTATCTAACATAATATTTGAGATCTTACATAGACCAAGAGCAAGGCAAGGGCTCGGAAGCATTTAAAATCATTAGTAGACTCACGCCATCTGATCAGTCTTCAGACGGATAAAAAAAAAGTATTTTTTATATCTTTTGAACTATTTACAGCAAGATGTACAGTCAAAGCTGCAACTTACGTGGAATGTCAAATACTAAGAAAGACGGATTTTACCAAATTAATGATCACGTACCCGGATCTAATTGGAGAAATACGAAAAGATATATTGAAACGAATTGCTAGAAGTCGAATAAAAAAAGAAAACCAAACTGGAGACGATCAATTCTTATTGAACATTTATGTTTCTAAAGATCGTAAAAAGAGCAGTATCAAATGTTTAAAGGATAAATTAAGATATAGGCAAGGTAAATGGAATAAACAAATTTAAAATGTAACTTAACTGTAAATAATATATAGTATTAACTAATAAACTTTTTTAAACAGGGAAAACTGAAGTAAACTTAACTAAAGACGATGAACTCGATGAGAATTGTTTAGACCTCTACATCTTCTCTGATCATATAAAAAAGAGAATTTCATCATTTACTTGTCTTAATTCGAAATTCCCATGGATTTTGGAGTCCGATTGTTATCTGGCAAGATATTGGGAACTATATATGCTGTTAATAGTTATCTATATCTGCATACTATATCCTTTTTATATAGGAATCAAACGAATTTTTCCTGGTGGTTACCTATTCTATGCTGAAATAGTTACATCTATATCATTGACTATTAACATATGTATGTCATTGGTGACCGCTGTAAAAACGAAGAAGAGACATATAAAGAAGTTTTCGGCCATCTTGAAATACAGATTGAATTCGCCTTCGTTTTATTTAGATATATTTGCTTTGATACCTTTCGAGTATATAGTAACAATACATACGGCCACTATGTACTATGACGATTACAGAGAACACATGTTTTATTTGTTCAAAGGAACAAAGCTGTGCCTTGTGTGGCGTTTAACATATTTCTTTGAGAAGTTAGAAAGAAAACTACTGTCCAATACAATTTTAGTTAAGGTACTGTAATGTAAAATTAATTCCAATTTACTATTAGTCATTGTGAAACTACTGCCTAAAAAAAGCCCGTCAGACTCGGGCCAAATTGAAACCCATGTCTTTTACCTATCTCTCAGAGTTCGAATCATTTGTTTCTTTATTTCATTGAACTTCAGTTTTGTCTCTGCAATGATGGATTTACGGGCTAGCTATTTTTGTTGACCATCAGATCTCTTCTTTGCGGTCTTTGTATCAGACAGCAGCGCCCCCCAGCGTACCAATTCGTGTCGTTTTACATAACCCTTACATTCTAGCTTAGCGCAGTTACTGTCAACTGAATATCAGTTCGGAAAGGCATGTGTCCGGTAGAAGTTTTTAAAAACAACTGGCTTAGAAACTCTATTACTAAAATGGAATCATAAAAATATTCATAACAATTTATCGACAGATAGTGAAATACTGCACATTCGTCAGTCTATTGTGCTACTGGTGTGGGGCCATACTCTACATGGAGTCATGCTTTGTGGCACGCTGCTCACAGAATTCGTGGTTCGCTCGCGCTATCACAGAAAATAGTCAAAAACTTGTTGCAATACAAATGCGGTATGTAACTTTATTATGACTCTAATTATCTATCAAGTATAATCAATCATTGTATTAATTTTAAAAATAATTTCAGTGCAACCAAGACTAAACTTCCACTGATTACCTCTATATATTTCTCGACTACTCTTTTACTTTCTGTTGGATATGGCGATTTTTCTCCGGGAGATAAATACGATATGGGCCTGGTCGCTTTCCTCAGTCTTTTCGGCGTCTTACTCACCGGATACTGTATATCAGAGTTCTCTTCCGTGGTAACACATTGGTCGAGGTAACGAAAGTTTGATACAATATTCTAGCGGACGATTTTTTGGAGAAAAAATATTTTTAATAAAGATTATGCAATAAATAACTAAAAAGTGAAATAGTTACTCGTTTTTGATCGAACTTATTAGATCTATTTAAAAGAGTTCAGTGGTGATTTTGTAAGTAAATACGTAGTACTTCTACTACACTGCCCAAATAAACTAAATACATAGTACCTCTTGCTCTTGTGTCTTTTTAATTATCTAAAAGCTATAATACGTATAACAGTCGCTAGTTGAATTGCATATCATCCTTTGGTGCCATCACTATTCAACATCGTCATTTTGGCATATACAACTTGTAAATTTTAAAAAGTAATCTCAAATTCAAATCTACTTCCCCGACTTTTCGTCTTCACTAATTTCTTCCACGTCCGTCTCGGGGTGAAACTTTCTACGATCAAATTGTAACGTTGATACGTTACAATTTGATCGTAGATCCGTTACGAACGTTGATACGTTACAATTTGATCGTAGAAAGTTTTAAAAAAGAAAACCCTTGTAACTTGTCCAATTTTTCTGCAATATATTTTTTTTAATTCGACTTGCTAATATTAAAATATTGGCTAACATATCAAAGCATAATATATTTTATTGATTGCTATTCATACGTTTTATTGTATTTTTGTTTTAGAACAAAGACAGCATTTTTAGAAGTGATTATTACAATAGATAAGTTCATGAAAGAGAATAATATGCATAGGGCAATTAAATCGAGAATCATGGCGTTTTACGAATTACAATGGCAGTATAATTCGGTAAGTTATAAGTAACCACCAAAATTAAAATATGTTAAAATATATATTATGTACTAGCTGAAACGTATTAAATATGTTTAAGGGAGTAGAATTAACAGATCAAAGTTGGTTGGACACGACAGTCGTGCCTTCAGAATTACGGAGAAAGGTTCTGCACCAGGCACGGTTCAAAGCTTTAACTTCAATTAAGTTTTTTCAAGTGAAGAATAAAGCTTACATACAGACGCTTACGGGGAGTAAGTGACATTTTTAAAATACACAATGAAAAATTTCGATAGAAAATCTAGAACAAAAGCTAATACATTAATCTGCAGTACTTCTTCGATCAAGTCAGCCATTTAGAAGCAATAATTGTACCTACTAATATTATTATCCTCAATATACTATTGAAAAGCTGCTTGTTGCGCACTACACATGATCCGTGTAATGTTCCATATTTTCAGAAGTTACTACAACCGATTACATTACACATACATACATTGATCATTATCAGCTATTCAAACCATTATTTACTTGTCTTTACTTTTTCCAACAAGGTATATTAGAAGTTTTTCAAACATTCATTTTACTGTACAGTGGCAAGGGACGTTATCCTCCCACCCGGTGAAATAGTTTATTACGGTGGAACAATACCGAGAGAATTATATATAATCGAAAAGGGTTACTGCTTGGTAACGTCTAAAGCCATGAGAGAGGCGAAGAAGGAACGCGTTGTCGGTCCCGGTAACCATTTGGGTTTGCTGGTCATGCTGTATGGAGTGCCGGCTGTCAACACTGTCGTTACACTGACACATTGTAAGGTAAATAAAATTCTTTAAGCTTTCTGCCATTAACTACTACTACCCAGCTCGGCTAAAGGATTAATTAAATCTCCACTACGAGACAGCTCTCAAAACAAAGGTCAACCCGATTAATGTACACACATGTACCGGTAAACGAAGGTTTAATGAAAGATTTAAGCAAGCCTAACGTATTTTAATAGGAGCAGAACACCCGAAAGTCTAATAAATGAGAAAGGATTCAGGAATATCAGTAAATGGAAACATGTCAACAAACATCTCATGCTTGTCGTCGAGCTTATTAGGCCCTAAATTTGTCTGGGTTCGAGCCTATCATGCCATAATAAAAAGGAAGTAAATGATCCCGAATGGGTAGAAATCTAGTAATCTTATTGGGTTGTTCGGAAAGTAATTTCGTCTTTTCCGACAAAGGATTTTATTGTATTTTTTTGCAACCAACTTCATATTTAAGCCGTATAATTTTTATATGCTTTGAGAGCTCATATAGCAAGGCTTGTGTGTGAAAAATTTCAATTAATTCTACACAGTAGTTTTTGGTTGGTGCCCTTTTAAATATGGAGAGCGATAAGCAGAATTTTCGACATATCTTACTGTTTTACTACAGAAAGGGTA
>DWTW01000691.1:0-15012 GCA_018246275.1 Papilio slateri | reverse complement strand
CCTTTATCCTGACGCAATAGTAGAATTGGATTGATTAATTATTATTGTCGTTATTGCACCAATGTAGGGAAGCGGTCTCCCACCCTCGTCTGTCAGCTCTCTATAACCAGCTGTCTATAAAACAAATAGTCTAGACATTTATCATGATCCATTGTCTATGTTCAAACAAGCTGTCTCGGCAGATATTGAAGATACATGACATTCTGGTAATAAGAAATAAATAAATAATAATAGCAATTGATTTATAGTCATATTAGTATTGATCTCATGTCTTTTTTTATGCATAGAATAATATTTTCCTTCTTTAATTTGGGTCATGTTGTGGTCGCCTGTTATTAAAAGTACAATTAGTCCACTAATTTTGGTATTACTCTGTATATGTGTGTGTTATTATTAATTTTGTTGGCAACCCTTGTAAATAAAATAAAATATTACTTTAAAGATTATGTTATTTTATTCTTTCTTTAGGTATGGACTCATCAATGCGATCGTTCCGAACTCTACAGCCGTGCGAGAATCATCCGATAAAGGCGCTGCAGTACTCCGCGACTGGTGACTCCATTCTGGTGGTGAGCGGCGCAGCGCAGGCCAAGGTCCTCGATAGGGACGGCTTCGAAGTGCTCGAGTGTGTGAAGGGCGACCAGTACATCACCGATATGGCAAAGTAAGAGAAATTATCTCATCATAAATAGAGAAAGAAATTGGTACACATTTATTAGGTTAGGCTTAATTACTAAAATCAGATTTTAAGTTGACCAACGTTCTTGACTATCCAATTGTCTAATATTGTTTGTATTTCAATATTCTAAATATTTTTTTTTCATAATGAATAAACTAGCTCTTGGCTACAGTCCCACCTGGTGTTAAGTGGTGCCATGGTCAAAAGATGGTACGCACTAGTTTACTAACAGCCTACAATACACTCTTCTTATTAACATACCCACGTGGTACTTGGACGAAAATACAAACGCTGACAACTTGTTTCAATCCTTTACTATATATAAAGGGGAACGAAGATTCAAATCATTTCGTACCAACGTGCGGTATATATATAAGAAAAAAGGATGGAGACCAGCTGTAGGTTCAAATGTGTGATAGTAGAATGGAAAGGAGGAAATTAGTTTGAGTAAATAGGAAATATTTGCGCATACTTGCCCATAGATATTTATCGACTTGATATAGATTTTTAGGTCTCATTAAGCTTGATGAAGTAGGGTGGCGATTTTTACCGTAATTTGGGTTTGTAGTAATTATACATACTGTTATAAACGAGTTTTTTTAACTTAATATATTTATTTTCAGAACAAAAGGTCACACCGCATCTCTAAACAGCGGTTGCTGGCATCCGCACATCCGGGAAGAGTTCATGACTTGCTCACAAGACGGAACCCTCCGTCTCTGGCTAACAGAAAACCCTAAACAGCACAAGGCTGTCATAAAGCCTCGTCAGCAGGGAGGCCTTAGAACCAACCCTACCGCCTGTACCTTCTCTAGAGATGGAAACACAGTTGCTTGCGGGTGCTTTGACGGCTCCATCCAGATGTGGGACCATCGAAGAAATTTTGTCAACACCACAGCGATACTAAGAGACGCACACCAGAAACAAACTGAAATATCAAGCATTTGTTACTCATATTTCGGCAGCCAACTGGCCAGTAGAGGCAACGATGACACTTTAAAACTTTGGGACTTGCGAAACTTTAAGAAACCAATCAACGTCTTCTCTGGTCTATTCTCAAGATACGAGCAGACCGACTGCGGGTTCAGTCCTGATGATTCGTTGATATTTACCGGGGAATCGCTCCAAAGGAACCAGGACGTCGGTCGACTTCTATTCTTTGACACAAAGACATTTAAACCGGTGACGAGTATAGAAGTCTGTAAATCGCATGTCATAAAAGCGATATGGCACGCGAAACTTAATCAGATCTTTATTGGTTGCGGCAATGGAACAATAAAATGTTATTATGATCATAAGAGAAGTTTAAGAGGTGCAAAGCTATGCATGGTGAAGACACATAGGAAGAAACTATCCGTGGAAATTGTTAGTACCCAGCAAATCATCACGCCACATGCTCTACCTTTATTCAGACAAGAGAAGTTAAGAACGAGCAAGAAGAGAATGGAGAAGGATAGATTAGACCCTGTCAAATCTAGACGACCAGATCTACCAATCACATCAGGTCAAGGTGGACGGGTAGCGGCATCGGGGAGCACACTAAGTTCTTTCGTGATCAGGAATCTAGGATTGAGTAAGAGGATAGATGATGAACAAGATCCAAGGGAGGCAATCTTGAAATATGCTAAAGAGGCTGAGGAGAATCCATTCTGGGTCGCGCCGGCGTACAAGAAGACTCAGCCGCAGCCGATATTCCAGAACGAAAGCGAGGAAGGTCCTACTGATCCTAAGAAGCCAAAGACTTCGTAAATTAAGTATTAACAATAAATAATGGACAAGGAATCTGGTCTCTCAAACATATATGATACAAAACATACTATGGGCTGAAGGAATGAAATAACGGATCCATTAACAGTCTTAGAAGATAGCGTCATATGGATAAACACATCACCTTCAAGCCAATACTTTTACTTCTTATACTACACATATCTTAACCATACTGGGGGTTACATTTTCTTATGTGAGAAGGTGGCACACTAACTAGCGGTTCACCTGATGTTAACGGACCCTTATCCATAGACATCTGCAACAAGCTATTGAATTGCAAATGCATTGCCTACCTTTAATGGACAGAGAAGAAAAACAGAATTAAGTATATTTCCTTTTCTTATCCATCTTTTCCCCCATCAAACCCTCTTCCCCTTCCCATCCTTTCCTTTTTAGAAAAGGATGGAAAGGGAAAGAGGAACAGAATTATGCCTCGGCACTTCTCTAGTCAGTCGAAATACTTCTACTTCACGCCTGTCTTCTGTGAGGTCGTGGTATCTCACCGGTCGAGCCGGCCCATTTGGGCAACAGATGTTGTTGCGGGCTCTACCACTGTTAGATTGAATTATATTAAATTTGGAGACGTCTACATTACAGTAGTGAAAAAGAAAGTTAGAACGTTGTAATGTTATACCGATAGGATTTCAAAATATATTCATAAATAAAAAGTCATCATGTAAATAATTCATCTTATTGTTTTATTTTATTAAACCTAAAATATCTAAAGCCCTAAACAAAACACTCGATTTTTATAAATGCATAGACTCCTACAATCTGTAGCATTACATTTTAATTTTGCTTTTTTTACATTTTAGCTGTGCCCCGCGGATTCACACGCCGCGACGTTTAATTTAAATGAAATTACATTACGTTATCTAATTCTTTAATAATTAGAGTACTTCGGAATAGATGTTTTTGTAAAATTTCCCAATGGTAATTGGTATATACTGATTTTAATCACAAACATTTTAAAAACCCATCGCGTCGCCCCACCGCGCTCTCCTTAGCTTAACGTTCTTTTCTATTTTGGTCAGCTCCTAACGGTCGTAGCGTGATACTAAATAACCCATAACCTTCGTTGATAACTAGGCTGTCAAATGCAAAAAGAATTTTTCAAAACTGATTACTAATCCCTAAGATTTCAAACAAACCGGTTTTATTATATTCAAATTGATTTAAGACGCCCGTTTCTTACAAGACATCTGTATCGACTATAGCTTTGCACTGATATGCCACAGATTATGTAGGAACCTATGCATTTAAATATTTATCCAAACATCAATAGTTTCAAGCTTGTGCCTTCATACTCCGCGGGACAAAGTCCCTCGTCTCCGCAAACGGGTTGATTGGTGACCTCGCAGAATTCTGAAATATAGAAATCATTTTCATCATGACCACAAAGCTAGCTGGCACATTCCTATAGTGGGAGTTCCGCCATCTTTATTCTTATCTATGGTTCAGACCACAGATATTTAATTAAGTTACCATTTTGCTCAGCCGTAATTAAACAATCTTCAAAAAAACTGGTTATTGCTTATTCTGTCTACCTAATAAAAGACATGACAGTATAATTATATAAGTCTTACCAATTTCTTAGCGCGGTCTGTCAGTATGGAGAACGCGAAGTGATTCAGTATGACGCCGGTCGGCAACGCCACGCCCTGGAACCGATACAACTGTTTCACCTCGCTCTCCGTTGAACCTGTGAGATACGAATTAATTAACAATGATGATTGTTCACAAACAAAAAGCGCCACTAGCCTAATGGTTGAGGGTTCGGACCAACGAATGATCGTGAGTTCGAATCCTGCCATTCGACTACTGTCGTGAACCATGTTCAACCAAATTTAAAACTTATTTGGACATAGTTAAAAGGAATATTAGTGAATTATTTCGATAATCTACTAATATTTCATATATACACTCGGGCGTACTAATATTTCATATATACGTAAAAAACTATAGCCAAAATATATTACAGTATGGACTACGGTCGTACTGTGCCGACCCCACATAAAGTGGGAAAAAGGCAACCAAGGTTTCCGTTATATAAGCTTTAAATATGTTATAGAACAGTAATATAGTACTTTGCCGTTAATTAGGAACACCTGTATCGTATCAAAAATATAATTTCAAATTCTTTTACAAATCAATTTTAGAACATTTACCTACCAATTTGACATGGAAACGTCCGAATTTAATTTTTAATAGGCAAAAGTTCGAAAATGATTTTCAAATTGCCGAAATTTGTTTATAAAAGTCCGAATTTAAAGTTAAAAGCCTATATCATTGATTTCATCACTAAGATGGTTGAGATCACTAACAGCACACTTCATGTTGGTCCAAATAAACCTTGCCCCTTCATACCTTTTCTTCATTAACTTATTCTCCATTTTATTACAAAAAAGGTTGGCAACACCAACTCTAGTGACAGTTGTGAACTTGCTTGTTTGCCGCCTTTTACGATAAAAAACTCTATGGATATAGATGTATTTGACATTTTATATCATTAGTGTATAATTGTTAACCACTACCGTCGTTGTTAAAAAAAATTTTATTGTTTTATAAAACTAATTTAAAAATATATTAATAAACCAAAAATGTTAAAAAAAATTATTAATGTCATACTATTCCATTTGCTACATCACTACTTTTTTCCCGCGCTTCTCTACTGTCTTATGTTTTTCTTTTTCATAAGGCATCGCGTGCGCGCGGCCAGCTCAGCACTCCCTGGCGCTCTGAATGAATTCTGGTACCACCAAAGAGGTTAAGTAAGATGACATCGTCACACTTAGTGAAAAAAGATATCACTTCTATCTAATTAGAAATTATAGTTAAAAGACTTGTGTAATAATTTTTGACTAACCTAAAAGCTTGTGTACCGAAGTGATGGTGACCTTGCCGATTTGTCCAGCGCTGCTTATTAGTGGCCCCTTGGATATGTCCACATGACTGCCCACCCTATATAGCGTCACATTACCTGCGTAGTTTATAGAACAATAAGTTGCAAGTTGATGATATAAGGTTTGGAATATGGGTTGAAACTAGTCTAGTCTAGGTAGTACACGTACGATGTACTAATAGTAACGTTTCCGAACGGCTGCTGTCGATCGGACATTTGGCACTATGCGTACAGACGTACACGGCACCGTGTCTATAGTATATTCGTTGTGGCGTGCGACGTACTGTGGATCAAAACTGCGTAAGTAAGCAGTGTGAGATTAAAAGGGACAGCGTATTACGGTGCGTTCGGCTTAGAATTTTAGATCAAAACTCTTTGCAGTAACGTGGCATAGATTCGAAAGTTAGTGCGTAGCAGTACGTTGTACGAAATGTACCAGTACGGTGCGAACTTGCAGATGTCCGATTAGGCACAAGACTACTATCCTATGCTTCTTACTAATGTGAGAATTAATTACCCTACGAACGTAGGGCGACAAAAATATTTATAGACTCATTTGAGTGTTCCCCTCCACGGAAATCTTTAGTAAAAGGCGAAAGATTTATACGTTTTGAAGGGAAACCAGAGTGACGAAATCTTGCGTCGACTATCCTATAGACTACGCTGTGAAACAAAACTATAGCGCTTCGTAACTTTCGTGCGGCGCCATCTAGTATTGATATACATACATCTACGAAAAAATATTTTCACTACGAAACACTTGAACATTGTAGCAATATTTTAAAATATTTGGGTCACGATTGTTTTTTGTTTAACAAACCTGTCAACAATTAGACAATGTAACAAATAACGGACAATGTCTGATGGATCATTACGTCGCACGGACCGACAATTATTTGATTAAAACAATGTAACCTATTACAATAAGTCATACGACCAACTACGCTGAGATGATGAATTTATTAACTATGCAGAAGTTTGAAAAAGGCTCAAGCTTTCTAACAGAATTGGAATAAACAGATAACAACAATTATACGATGTTCATGAAGCTTTTTAAACCATGAAATCTAATAGCGAGTTCACTATACAACACCAGATGACCTTTTTGCGCATAAGACTCCAATAATGGAAAGTCATCGACATGCATACAAACTTTTGAAGTTCTTGTTACTCCGGTATCTAAGGAAGTGATATTACATTTTTTCAAACAGTATTTGCAATTGTGCAATTATTTTTCATTATATCTATGCATGCACATTTTAAGAGCATAATTTAATCTACATTTTAATTATATCCTCCGTTTCCTCAAGTAACAATTTGTTGAGAACATATCCGTTGTTTTCCATTAGGTACTTAATAAATGTGAAGGCTTGCTCACCCAATTGATGACGGATTTGAGGCGCTGAAACATAAATGTGGAAGTTCTAAAGTTACGTACGATACAAATAAATATTTTTATCTAACTACTCATATTAGATGAAATCACCACGCGTTCTCGCGTTGGTTTAAATAAGCTGTAGAAAAAATTTAACTGCTATAGGAATTTATATACTCGAGTTACATAGATCGTTTTTATACTATACAATTTTCATTTATAATATATGGGAATTGTCTGAAATTTTTCAATATTTTAATTTACTCTATTATATTAAACCTTAAACTTAATGTACAAGGAAATATTATTAATTAAATTTATTTTAACTCGCATCTTTATTTAGTAAAGGAACAATATAATTATAACCTAGTAATTTACGACCTAATGGCTTTACGCGCAATGATGTAATAGTTGTCGTTGCCTGGTTATAAAAAAAACAAATGTGTCTTGTCTCTGGCCGGCGCCGCGCTCCACTGGGCATAGACAATCACATGAAATATGGCCGCTGTTTGGTTTTATTTCGAGAACTCGATACAGTTTAAAGTGGGTTGGTAGGCACGGTTAATTAAATTTATCGAATAGAATTCTTGTATCGCAATCAGGCTGAAAATCTTGGATGATATAATTTTGTTAAGAAGTTTTGAGGGATCGGGTCATATTGACAAGGATAGCTTTTGATAGAACTTAATGCAACTCTTCACCATACTTCAAAGACCATGATCAAGTTGATTTAGGACCTTTTAAGGGTCCTATGACCATTCAAATGAAGGTATAGCAAAGAAACGTCGCGCTAGGATAATGCATGTATTTTGTAGATCTAATAAGTCCCTCAGTCTCATTTCTCAATACATTAGAAAAAAAACGATGCTTTAAACCTTTTTCTAAGGTTAACTTTTCTATGTATATTGTTTATTTATTTTTTTAAGTTTAGTTTTAAGTTATAAATTTAAGCGTCGTCTAAAATTGTTGTCACCAAATGTTTATCCCCTTAAAAGTTGGCAATTTTTTTAAGAGCTTACATGTATTTTATAAAAAAAATGATCTCAAATTTATTATTGGATTCATATTTACGTTGTTGTTATTTGTTTGTTCAACAAATAAATAAATATTAAAAATGACATTATTTTTTTACTGCCTACCTCAATAAGTCGTTCTTTTCGTAACGCAACGGCAATGCGGCGTTTATATAATAAGGAAGCTTTCAAATATTAACCTTATTCCGGACGGGACACGCCATCTTGTGTGCTGTTACAGCATTAACCCACATGAATAATAATCACGTAATTCTTTTTAGTAATTTTATTGAACAAGGACAAAAAACGAGTACTAAGTTAAATAATTTTCAGTAATAATAATAATATGCGCTCACGCCCGTAATACAGAGGAGTAGGCAGTGATTACGGATTTGATTTCCATTTGGCGCGATCCTGGCACACCACTTTCGCATACATGCTTGTCGGTTACGGGTACTCCTAACATCGCGTTTAGTATGTCACTAATCTGATCGATATAAGTTCTCCTGGGACGTGTCCTGCCAACACTGCCTGAGTGGCAGTGTTGCTTTTACATTTGCAACATAAATTTCTCTTGTCACTCCCTCTTCATTCATCCTTTCAACATGTGCGAACTATTGAAGCATACTTTTCTCTATTTTAGTCACAATGTCATCTTTTAAAGCAAACTTTTCTTTTACAATACTATTTCTAATAATATCGCACAGGTTTTACTTAAGTTCCTTGAAAATTGTACAGTTTCCCCAATAATAGTTTTCTTCCGTTCATCTATCGTCTTTGGCCCGTATAATTCACCGAGAGGCTGTATTAAACTTTACTACAGCAAGTACCTTAGTACAGATTATTAATTTCCTAGAGCTCTATTCGCTTAGACGTAAAACCAACATAGTTTCATATGAAAACTCTTTTAAAATTCAATTGACTCCCCGCAAACACGGTGCACGTATATAGAGCCTACTACCTACATGCTAGCGTCAGGTCATCGGTCCCGACGATCAATACAGTCTGGATAGACGGCCCGGTGCAACGATCTTTTTAAACTCAGTTTAATCTGTCGTTAAGTTTAGGGCGTGTCCTCCAAAAATACTTCGATTAATTGTAAGGGGTTTTTGATTGAAAATAAAACGCAAGGCTGTCAAGGTTTTGAATTTAACTTGTCTAAATAAAGAAATGGAAGTAGCAGGTATGAAAAATGTATCCAACTTTTAAGGCGAAATATATAATTTCGTTTTAAAGAGAAATTATGTTTCTGCACAGTCATTAACCTACGCAATTTAATGTGCTCCCAACGGCGCTACGCAATAATTCTCTGACCACCACGAATGTATTTATCTCCTGGGGATGAGAAGCATAGCTCCTCAAACGACAATCTCCACCAAATAAGAATACGTAGCTAAGATTTTCTTAGTAGCAGTTCCTTTACCCCATGAACCGTGATTGTTTGTAAAGGCGTAACCGTTCCCAAGTAGTGTGCGAGGGTAAAACTATGGAGGTTGGGTTCTGTACAAATTCATCATAATCTGTCACCATGATAGTGTGATTTTGGGCTATTATCTATATTGACTTCTAAGACAATTTTGTTTTAATATTACCTTCATGGACCTCTTCCATAGATTGAAAAAACTGCTTTGTGTTTAAGTTTATGTAAGACCTTATTAGGAATACCTGTAACCATCAAGCTTTTATGCATGTGAAGGAAAAGTAAGAGATGTATCGTGAGCATAGAAAATAAAACTGTTTTTCCTGCCTACTCAGACGTAAGAGATTTAATCTCTGTTTATAGCATATATTAATATTATTAATATTGATGCTAAAAAAGGCAGCCTGAAAGTTGGAATTTGTTTTTTACTGAAACAAAGGACCAACGTTCCCTTAACACCATATACATCAAGGCGCCTTAGAGAAGTATCACAACATATTTCGGCGTCTGGTAAACTCGTATACCGACGAAAAAAATCGTAGGTGCTTTGTTTTATGATGTGTTTCCTATATAAAGTTTGTTCATTCGACTCATTCTTTTATTAATAAAAACGCAGTTATTCTATTGGTTAACTTCAGTAAACGGTAGACGGTGGCACCGACCTCTCAACGGCGATCACGCTGGTACACAGTTAGGTTCCAGGCTTTAGTCTAGAGCCCAGGAAGCCTAGCGCTCCACCCCCGCAGCTCCTCTGCAATCGTTACGTAATACCTAAAAGAGAGGCACTTATACGCAACCCTATAGCGTAGTCTCACTCGCATAGTGCAAATAATGGACGCGGGATGGCGTGTTTCTGCGGACGTTGCCATGACAACCGGAAGAGTGCGCCCACAAAATCAAGCCAAGCGGCAATATATCGTACAAAAATTCTTACATAATTGGACTGTTCGCCTTTGAGACGTTTTTAAAAATATTTTCGTTTAATTTACTCGACAAAATGTCTAATCAAATTTCGTGGCAGATATTCTGAACCATAGAGTGATTATATTATATTTGTATAATAATATTGACGGTTGCAACAGAATAATGAATATTTTAAGTTCATCAAGCAAGGACAGACTTTAGTTGTAATTAGAGCCTTAAATTCTCTCCTTAAAACGTATATTTTTGTCTTGATTTCTTGACAGATCTTACGCGAAACTCTAGAGTATCAAATTGAATTGAATTGAGATAATTATTACCCTTATATTGTAATTTAATCGGAATATATTTTTATAATAAACCAGAAACCGACGACATTTAAAATGATTTTTGATAAATAATAGACAATTATCTGAGCTGAGCGTCAAACCTGCTGCGTAACTATTATGTAGAAACGAGTAGGTAGTGTTTCAATTTCACTACAGCCACATTACGTTTTCTCTGTGGGTAATTTTAACAATCCCCGATGGAGCCAGATAGTGTCATGCCGTAAATTGTGATGTACGACATCAATAAGTGACTTTTACGGCACCAAAGCCGAAGGAAACCCGCCTTCGGTCTGTATACGACTTATTGTAATGGTCCCACGGGATCTATTGCCGTTTTTCGTCTGTAGAATATTGTGCGACTAACGTACGCCTACGATATATGCATAGATTAATTTAAAATAGAGGTGATTTGAGTGATGTTGACATTTTTTGTTACAAAGGATTTATTAATTCCCATTCGTATACATATTTGCAATAACTGGAGGACTTGTTGCAAGCTTTTGATATAATGAGGTCGGTTAGAAAAAGGGCCTCAGACCATTCACTAGACAAAACGAACAATTAATTACTTTATGATGTTATTCTTTGAGTGGCCGATTGTAAACTGCGTCAGTTTAAAATCGGACTAAACGAATCTTTGACGACTTGACTTATGTCAAATGCAGCAACAAACCTATTTATTCTCTGATAAACATCTTTTAAAGATATTATTTCTATATATTCGTCATCACACATCATGAACGACTAATCTAACGAACCTAACCTATAATTTAATTGTCAAATTAAATTGTCATGCATTCTAACTTAAACTTTAACTCACATTTTCTCTGTATGTATATTCCTAACATAAGGACGTGAGTACACCTCCGGTCGTCAGGTGTAAGGGCCTATAGAGACCTGAGCGTTATTCGCTGCCGCTGTGGGTAGAGGTAAATACAACGCAAGATTCCGCCGGATATTTTGTATAAAGTTCCATGGCTAGAGTGAAATTTTGTGTGAACAGCAGGATTATCGCATACCCATGCAATATTAAAGCCTGAATAGGCCTTAAAAGAAACAAATAAACATATTTGTGATGATAATGAATACGATTAATGCCTGATAATATTTTCAAACATATTTGTAATGTACATACTTTACCGACAGGTAAAACGTAAGTTCGTAATCAACAATAAACGTTAGATTTATGCTCGGTATTTATGCTTGGATTTTTTGTAAATATAATCTATTGATCTGCGTTTAAAAAACAAAACCGACTTCAAATTACAGTATGCGAGAGCGCGATGTCACTGCGTCATTTTTTCGTCTACTCAAATTTGGTTGAGCACTTGCGTAACTCGCCATTCGTGAGTCTACAGGACAAGTTTATGCGGATGTAAGCAAATAAAGCTTAAGTCTCACGATACGCAATATAACTTCGGAATCCAGTGACTGCGACTCATGTGCTTGTTGCGGATGCCCATGGGTAGCGGTCACTTAACATCAGGTGAAGCGCTTGCTCGTTTGCCACCTAATTCCATAAAAAAAATCCAAGGTTCAATTCCATTCAAACTAACATGAGAGAAAAAAGTCTGTTTAAAAATGTCAAAGTTCTGAGGTAACAAACATAAAAAAACAAGCGAATTGAGAAATTTCTCCTTAGGAGTAGAGTAGGAGTAGGTTAAAAAGAAATACGTACGCAATAGTGTTCACAAGAAACTCCCTGTGCTTTCATTAGTCTGTGCAGCCACCCGCGCGGCGGTACAGTCTGGCCGCTGATGGTCGAACCCCGGTGACAGTACAATCGCTAAATAAACGACACAAGGTCTCCAACTACGTACTGCATTAAATATATACGATACAAATTACTTCGCATCTCTGTTTTTTCTGGATTCGCATACGTTTTCCATACAACAAACGGTGTAATAATTCGTTCGGAATGTTAAGAATAATTCATTAAGGTATTGTGTGATTTGGCTGATACATCACACTGGTTGTTGAGGAAGAGGTAATGACCTGGTACAATAATAATATATAGGGTAAAACAACCATTTATTGGCACTTCTAACACTACTGCGTGCTCAAATTATGAAAACTAACTATATAAGAAGTAGCCGACATTAAAACGGTGTTGCGGCGACAGAATGATAAGTAATTAACGTCTTTAATGCAAAATAAATGTAAATTATCGTTATTTGTTAGTGTTTTTCGTGTTGTTTTCTAAAATAACACCATTTTCCCAATTATTAGCGTGCCGTGCTCTAAGGTGAATTAGTATATCTTTTAAATAGGCATGCAATTCGGTGTAAGTAATAAGAAACACACATTGATCAACAAATAACCTTTATTAAAGCCCTAACTTTGAAGGAAATATTAAACTGAATACACAGTAGTATGTGTAGCTAAGTCATTGCCTTGCCACATATTTGACTCAAAATTAACAAGGTCATTAAGAATTGTTTTTATAACCTTTCAATTAGGATTTCCCATCTACTTAAGTGTAAGAGATCAGTAACAGCACAATCTATATCCACTCTTCTTGCTTTCATCAAATTCTAATTCAAAAATTCCTCTATTTCGGCATCAGTATACAGTATCATAACTTTGTATATCGTCACATTGGCGTTTTTATTTTGTTTTCCATCTCAGTGCTCACCCGGCTTGTGGTGGGTGTAAGGACATGTCCGTGGTATGTTCAGGTACCATAAGTTTACTCAGAAATTAGTCCATTGTTTCATTTTTGTGCTTAATTTCCTTCTAACCTTATTTTTCCTTTCTTCCTTTCTTTTTTTAATGTATTTCTTTACTTCTTTCTTTCGTTTCATTTTTTCCCTCTAGAAATCTCCTCAGCCTAAAACTCAGCGGATTTCAACACGAAAAGTGCTCTTCTTAATATATTTTCGTTCGAATTCGTCTTTTTCTTATTATAGACAAAAAATCAGTGAATATTTGGTGGGATGCCAAGTGCATCTTTAAGTTTTCTGTTTGTTACGAACGTGAGTCGCTTGCTCGTTTGCTTCCTACCATAAAAGATAAGATACAATCGTTCAGTAACATACGGCGAGGTAAAACAAAATGATAAAAACTTGCATTAACATAATTGTTATTTAACAATACATTCAACGGCATTTCCAAATTAGGCGATATAGGCCTCCATTCATAAGTCAGTTCGCCTTGAGAGCCGTCGAGCCTGCGCCTACAGCCTGACTCACGACCTGCTCGCCCACGAGGTTACAGCAGAGTAAACTAAAGGACACCAACTGTTTAATGTTACATTCGATTTAAGTTCATTCATTAAAAATATAAATGAGAAAAATCATTATAAATAATTGAATAGTATTTAATTAAAGAAGTATATTCTTAAATTATAAAAAATAATTTTATAATAAGTTTAATAATTCTCTGAGGAATATCGGTTAAGTGGCTATAGGTTGGCCGCATCACGGAATTTTGAATTTAGTTCCCAATAACCTTTGAGAACGGAAAGCTGTTGTTATTTCCATGTCAACTAATTAGGTAGTAAAATTTTCAATCTGAAAGTGTCTCGGCCTTAGCACAAGAGTTCCTAGACTGGACAAAAATCAAAAGAATCTTTCGAAGGTCTATTAGAAATGAATTAGGGTAACCAAAAGGAAATTAAGAATTCTTTTAACTGTTTTGAAGCCATCGACAAAAACTTAACTATTCCAAAAGTTTCTACTGATTTATGTTTATTTACTTTACTATTTGTAAAAAAAATGCAAAAGTTTTAGGCTAAGGGGGCAAAAGAGCAAAGGGTCACCCGATGTCAAGCAATCACCGTCGCCTTTAAGGGAAAACCTTTAACGTTTTTCTTAAAGGACTGCTATTGCAGTTTAGCCACCATTGCTGTTTTATTTAGTTAACAATTCATCTAAGATTTTAATTTTAAAAGTCAGAACATCGTTAACCTATATAAATATAATTAAGATTACAATAAATCAGTCTACACGCAACAGAAGTCTTATTCACACCCCCCCCCTCCTCACTAGACCTCTCCAACAACTACGACCAAAACAGTGGAAGAACCAGCGGCAGAAGCAACTGTCGGCGACAGTCTGTCGCATAAATTGGTCGCCTCACCGTGAGAAACATCACGACCTCATGAAAATCTAGCGTGAAGGCTTACTATAGTATTAGCTTCTTTTGTTGAACTAGAATGTAGCATCATTTTCTGTGATATATTTCGAAGGCAAATAGAGAAATTTTAAACGAATTGTGTAAATTTGGCCAAAGTTAGTTGCTGGAGTCCACTGGATGACGGCGGCAGGAGACCGACCTTCGTGACGAGCAATGAGGTAGGCCTACGTCCAGCAGTGGAGGAATGATGTTGCCAACGAAAACGCACTTCTAATATGCTGATTCAAAGACAATGGAATTAGGTTAGTTATGTTTAAAATAAAAAATCCGCAAAGCTGGCAACTTTAATTTAAATATTTAGTATGCTATTCTTTTCATTAATTAATACTTTATTACTACATTAATTAGTTATTTACTACTGATATTAAAAACGTAAATGTATGTAACGTAAACTTCTCTCAAAGGCCGGCAACGCATCTGCAGATCCTCGGGTGTTGCAGATGTCCATGGGCGGCGATGATCGCTTTGG
>DWTW01000690.1:0-15025 GCA_018246275.1 Papilio slateri | reverse complement strand
GCCTCTGGCACCTCACTCATCAGACGAAACGCAGAAGCGTACTTCTACTTCACGCCTGTCTTCTGTGAGGTCGTGGTTATTTCCCAGCTGCCACAGCTGGCTCTGTCTTTATAAAAATTTGCATGCAGTTGGTCTGTTTGTTATAGGTACCTGACGTGCGAGTTGCAGGCGCCTTTGTCGGCGAAGGTGCGCGGGCAGTGCGGGCAGGCGTAGGGCCGCTCGCCGGTGTGGCGGCGCTCGTGGCGCAGCATGTTGGAGCGCTGCACGAACCGCATCGGGCAGTACGAGCACGCGTGCCTCGGCCCCTCGTGGATTTGCACGTGCTCGCGAAACGAATCCTTTTTCTACACACAAAATTTATTATTCATTGATCATGACTACATATAAAATAACGGCCCTCACCGTTTGACTTCCGTCTCACTTGTCTGTCTGAACGCAATAAATTTCAAAAACCATTGAATTCGGAATTTCACATGGTTTGCACTAGTAGACAATGATTCATGAGGGATTCTGTTTTGAAGAGAAATTCTAAAAGAGTAAGATATAGTTATATACCAATGATCTAGACAGAGTCGAGCTCTTGAATGAATCATAAAAAAATGCAAAAGTACTCTAAAATCAACCCTCTTAACCAAATGAATAATATTATAATTCAATTGTTAATTAAACAGTTTTATTGAACTTGGTCTGTTCATTTGTGTTAAATCCCCTCTGTCCATTAAAGGTAGGCAGCGCATCTGCGACTCATTTGTTTGTTGCGGATGTCTATGGGTAGCAGTCACTTAACATCAGCTTGAATTATTAAGGTAATAATTGAATTCAGACCCACTTCCCGTTAATGGATTGATCAGAACATTGGTACACATTTTTAGTTCGGATGGTAATAATGGTATAGTAGATCGGTACGACATTACGACCGAGTCAAACGTTGATACTTTTGATATGCGTGCATGCGTGCGTAGTCGGGACATGTCCCTAGTCACTGTATACACTTACAATAGGATAACAATACAGACTATATGAAATATGAAGGGTGTACCCACCATGAAAACTTTGGAGCAGTAGTTGCAGGTGTAAGTCTGCTTGTTGGGTATATGGTCCTGCCGGTGCATGTAAAGCGAGGACTTGTACTGGAACGACTTGCCGCAGTCCACGCACTCGTACGGGTGGCGGCCCGGGTGACGCAGGAGGTAATGCAGCTTCCTGCAAAATCATACCAACTCTGGTGTTGAAATTTCTTACAGTTTCTGCTACTCTAGCCTGAGGAGAGAGAGGCAAACGGAAAAGTGGAGCAATGGATGTTATATGAGTTCCCCTAACCATGAGAATCAGCATCAATCAGAAGAATAACGGATGCGTTGCTCATCTTTGTTTTTTTTTTATGGAAAAATGTGGCAGCAGGCAAGCAGTCACCTGATGTTAAGTGACCGCTACCCATAGGCATCCGCAACAAGCTAATGAGTTGCAGATGCGTTACCTTTAATGGACAGAGAATATTTCCTTTTCCTATCTATCCGTTCATCGTCCAATCCTCTTCCCCTTCCCATCCTTGCCATAGTAGACATAGATAGGAAGGGGAAGAGGACTAAAATTAGGCCTCTGGCACCTCACTCGACAGAAGAAACGCAGAATTATTCTACTTCGCGCCTGTCTTCTGTGAGGTCGTGGGATTTCACCAGTCGAGCCGGCCCTTTCGTGCAACAGATGTTGTTGTTGCGGGATCTATCACTGCTAAAAGTGTAACTAACTTGTGTAAGAAAAAGAAGAGGATAAAAAAAATAAGAGCAGTAGTAGATGGGAGGGGATATGACCTGCAGTATCTCACTCAGACAGGTAGAAGTATATATACCACTACGCGCCTGTTTAACCCGTTCGGGCCGGTCCATTAATGCAACACCTACTTCTGGGTCTGCTATAGTCCGTCTGCAGCACAACTAGTTACCTCTCGTCCATGGTGTGCAGCACGTCTCTACAGAGCTTGCACTTAAACTTGCCGGGGCCGTGCACCTGCGCCATGTGCGCGCCGCACGCCCGCGAGCTCGCAAATTCGCGCCCGCACACCGCGCAGTTCACAACCTTTTCAGCGCGCGCTGACGGGTTGTGGATCGTCTGACATACAAATAAATAAGAATCGATCATAAAGTGGATGTAGGTGAATTTCCTTTAACTGGCTTACTGCAAATATGACATTATTATCTATTTAGTTGTGAATGTACCACGACGTCACAGAATACTGACGTGAAGTCTTAAGCCCCAGGACACTCTTGTCCCACAATATGATGTGCAACACTCAATCTATGTTTCGTTAATTCCTTTCCTATCAAGAGAAGATACTGCTCTCCTTTTCCGAACTATATCTTCCTCTATCCAGTATAAACGTTGGTAATGCAAGTTGTTGCAGCTGTCTATGGAAAGAGGAAGTCATCTCTGTAACATCACTAGTTTTAAGCCTGGCAACACTGCCAACATTGTAACTCTTCCCTTCCCACGCCTGTGTTGTCATCATACACACAGCTTGTATATTTTTTTTTTCTAAATACTTAAGAAGAAAGAAAATAAACCAAGTGCCGCCAGTATTTAGTGTTTTACTTATAAATAAATAACAATATCAGATTACTTCTTTTGCCTATTTCTCAAAAATTCTCAAAATTCAAACATTCAGAACTTAAATTCTACACAACTTTATCAGTGACATTATGTGGGAGAATCCTTGTTAATATGTACATTTGTACATATATATTGTAGAAATATAAATTTGTAAATATCAATAAATGGGAGATGTGTAAGATCATGTGAGTTGGAATGTGTTCACCATCTGCTAAATTTTCTCAGTGCAAAGCAGAGGAATCTCTGCTAACCCGGCAAACTTCACGCCGCCTTAGAATAAATTTATTACCTATAATAATTTTGTATTGATTGCTGGATGGGTTGCATTCAGGCCAATTCCTTTCATTGAAGCACCTTGAGATATACAACATTTTTCATTTGGTTGTATAAATCAAGATGATGAATAATTGAAAATGTAATATTATACATACATATACAAGAGTATATACTCTTGGTAGTTTCAATAATTGCATGAGATAACGAAAAATTTATGAAAAAACGTATTCTTGATAGTTAGTCTTAATTAGGTGATATTTTCCTGTTTTTTATTAGTTATTCTGTTAATTGGGACAGAGAAAAATCCAACATATCTGTATAGCTGGTTACACCATTTATAACTCAAGAACTCTTGAGTTATAAATGGTGTAACCAACACAAATTTGTTTTATATATTTCTTTTGTTTATTCCTTTTGTCTTACCTTTACATGCAGTTTAAATGACTTCCTATGACTGAGAGGCTTGTATTGGCATGAGTCCAAGGAGCAGTAAACTTTCCGAGCCTCCGGGTGATCCTCTCCAAAATGATTTCTCATTTCATCTATGTTGGGTAAGACGATGCAGCACAGACTGCACTTCATAAGATAAGTTGTCATCTTGTTTACAAAGTGTTTCTCCAGATAATGATGTATAAACCACACCTGAAATCGGATATAATTTATTTATAAGATTAATAAAATAATAAATACACTATGGTTAAGGTCCTTATTTGTTATTCTTGAGGAGGGTTGGCTTCAGGCAGATGGCTGGTTGAAACAACTGTAGCTAAAACCTATACTGTATGGACTATGGTCATACTGCGCCGACCCCACATAACTTGGGAATAGGACAGGGAGATGATTATTATGGTTAAGATCCTATTTCTCTGTCCTCATTCTCCTTTATATAATTGTTTATGATGCATATACGAAAGGAGTAATTCCCACCAATTATGATATATGTTCAAAAGTAGAGTGGAGAGATCAAATTCAATTCAGGTAAAAGAGTCTGCCCTTTCTTATTGAATAAATTAAAAAGAAATAGGTGATATATAAAATGGATTTAGTATTTAACATTCTACTCACTTTGTCGCTAAACATTTCTGAACAACTTTCACATTTATAAAACTGGTCCTGATACTTATCAAAATGTGCTCTCACTTGGTGTTGCTCACGGTCTGTTTCGTTCCAAAACAGTGTCGGACAAAATCTGCATTTGAAACCCAAATGCGGACTGAAACAATTGTCATATTCCATTATCTCCCAATGTTCCGTTAGATGCTTTCTTGTGGCATCCCTGTTGTCAAACTCTTTGTCACAAAACTGACAGATCCAAAGGTCTTCAAAGTTCCCCAGTTCAAGGCCTGTATGTGTTTCGAGCTCACTCTGTGTATCAAATGTAGTCGCACAAACTCTGCATGAATATAATGGTACTAACTTAACACAATGCATTTTGTTCATATGCATTGTGAATGTTTGAGCATTTTCATACTTTGATTTGCATAATGGACAATCAACATCCATTATAATATCAGATTTACCATCTTTGTATTCTATTAAAGAGTTCAAAGGCATTTGATTGCTGTTTATATCACTGAGAGTACGATTAACATAATCAAAATAGCATTTCTCTAGAACTATGAGCTCTGTAAGTGTCACATCAAAATCTTCATCGCCTTTGTAATTTTTATGAGCATAGTCATCTGTTTTACTTTCTTTATTAGAACTCTGTCTCATAATTTCCCCATCACTACCAACTTCTTGTTTTACTTCACCTTTTAAATAATTATAATTCTCACCTGTTTGATCTTCTAACTGTTTGAGAGAATTGAACGGTGTTTTATCTAAATCAACGTAACCATAACGAATTTGCCCTTGCAACTGTCCATCAATAAAGTGAGAACTGACATCGGCACCGTTGACAGTAAATGGTGGATCCCTGCCGGAGACTAAAGCTGTTAAGCACTTGATGGTGAAATGATGGTAACCCATGTAGTGCTTGAAAAATGTTGAACTGAGATTGTTTGCTTTCGAACAGAGTAAGCATAAAAATTTCGTAGTACCATCGTAATCAAAATCCCATAACACCTCTTCGTCTTTACTAAGTACATTAGTAACACTGTGTTTTTGGAAAAGATGTGTATTATATTGGTCATCATCGGGTAGACGGAAGTGGCAAAGGCGACAGTGAACTAGTTTGTGAACACTGCTAAGATGATGGCGCAAAGTGACTTGATTGGGAAAGTTTGCAATGCACTGTGAGCATGGCCATGGTATGTGAAATTTGACATGGGCGTGCCATGACTCTCTGTCTGGAACAAAATATCTGGAATAAAAAATATAAACATTAATACAAAAGTAATAGTTCTTTAAAGAATACATATGGCGTGAGCTACTTACTTCATTTAAGTTACTGAACTGGTATCTTAGGAGTTTTAGAGATAAAATGTCTGTTTGATAACCAAATTATACCTTATTTCACACCAAGACTGCTTTTATAACTAAATATACTCATAAAACATTGTCCCCTACCACGTCTGTGTGTTCACAATAAACTCAAAAACAAATGAATGAATTTTGATGTGATTTTCACTAATAGACAGAATTATTAATGATGAAGGTTTAGGTATATAATTTGTTAAGATTTTGTGTAAATTGGTTGAAAATGTTGGAAAAGGTCAAGCCACCTGAGAGCTTTAACCGATAACACTACCTAATCCTTTATGGATATAACAAAACAATGTATGGTGGGATATTCCTCTTCTAAAGGTATACAGAAAAGTCCACTATAGTATATATCTATCTTTTAATATAATACCTTTATATATAATACCTTATTATACCCATTCTAACTTTTATGTGGAAAAAAAATCATATACGATGGGGTAGTTGGAAGCCTATTTAAATGGATACAGTATTAGTCCTGATCACTTAAATATGTTAGTTACCTTAAGCATTTCATGCACATTATGGTAATCCTTTACATCACATAATTTAAAAAAATACCTTTAAGGTTATCGCCAAATAAGAACGAATGGGCACAAAAATAAAGTCAAGTGTGGGTCTTACACCAAAAATGCGAATACCCCCGCGATGCACCTCTTGCTGTCACCCACTGGTCTCAGGAGTACTTTAATGAAGGGAATTGAACTCATCTAGCAATTAATACAGCTAATAAAGTAACACAACATAAATTAATTCTAAGGCGGAACTTTTAAATAAATAAAAGTTTTTTAAATAAATAAATGCACATAAACTTTAATACAAGCTTTTTATGGGTAGTGTACACGCCATCTCTAAATATGTTTTTTGGACTAATGTAATGTAATCAATTGTAAACCTATTTCCGCTTACTCAAGAGAAAATTATGAAGTTTGAATATAAAAATTAAAGGCATGAATAAAGACTATAACAAGCAATTAAAATTATATTGTACCTGCAAATACCACAAAAATCTTTTTTGTGATTCAATACGTAGTGCATAATCATTTTGGATCGATTTATAAACCAATCTGTGCATAATAAACAGCTGTAAGGACCAGCAGGATTTAGATCTTTCAGATACAGCCAAACATCGGCAGGTCGTTCTATCACAGGTGGCGGTGGTAAAGTTCTTTGTTTCCTTATTTTAATGGTGATACCCAATTTCTTTGGCGTTAATGATTTCCTCTTTCTTTTCTTAGGCACAATGCTGGCGTCTTCAGCTTCGGGCTCGAGCTTCGGGAATTTTTCAGGGTGTAATCTTTTCTCTGCAGCTAAAACTGACAAGGGTTCATCATCGGAATCATCAGATACCATTTTGCCTGTTTCTTTTAATTAAAACGTTCTGTAAAAGTAAATTTTTCACTAAAATATTCCAATGAAACTTGGAAACTACCACCGAAATTAGTATAATAAAATAAATTGTCACACTGACACTCACAATTCATAATCACAATTTACTTTTATCGATATTGTTATTGAAATAATCATATTGCCAGTATCGAACAAATGATAACATAATTTGGAACATTTTTGATGAAGTTTTGATTTAATTTTTGTCGTATATCCTCTTTAGTACTATTTTGATAAAATGATCACAATAACTTTGACTTAAATATAATTAAAAAAAAAAAATTAAATTTTACATTTCATAATTAAAATTTCATTTTCTAATGTCTCATTTCGTTTAGTTCACTTCTTCATCAAAGCTGATGAATTTAATTGATGAGGTTTTAATAAAATTTATTTCGGAATTTAACATTATAGAAATAAGATTTTTTGAATTGGTAAACAGATGATAAAATCGTCTCGTGGCAGCCATTTTATAGATACGATGTTGTCTATGTCTCGAGCCAAAGAAAGGTGAAGCTAAACAAAAGGGTAGCATGTAGATAGCGTTTATTAAATTATAAACTAAATATACTTAAAAACTGACTTATTAGACGTACGTATGTATTAGGAATCAGTGATTTTTTAATATGTGATATGTGTGAATGCCACAAGTTATTAGAATGAACCACAATGCATCGTGTAATGGTGGCCATTAGGAGTAATAATTATGTATATTGGCATACTTACTTCTTTACGGACCATAAAAACACATCTAAAAAGAGACTGTAACACGTTTGTTCAAAATTGATACTTGACATAATGTAAACGAACAAATTGTTTGTGATATGTGAGTGAAAAGTATTGGATAGTGTAAATAGCCCATTGCATTACCATGGCCCAAAATCAGGGGGAGGTTCAAGTGGGCACACCGAATCAACCCGTCAAAGACAAAGATATTTATGCTTGCTTGCCTGATATGAGAGTGAATGGTCCGTTAGGACCTGACGAGCCGTGTTCAGGTGGCGAGGAATTACGTTGGTTGCCAGCGCAAGCGACAGATCGAGATCTTGTTATGTACTTACGAGCTGCACGTTCAATGGCTGCATTTGCTGGAATGTGTGATGGTGGCTCTCCTGATGATGGGTGTGTAGCTGCTAGTCGTGATGACACCACAATTAATGCACTAGATGTTCTGCATGATTCAGGATACGATCCCGGACGAGCTCTTCAAGCCTTAGTCAAGTGCCCAGTCCCCAAAGGTATTGAGAAAAAATGGTCAGAGGAGGAGACAAAAAGATTTGTTAAAGGTATCCGCCAGTTTGGTAAGAATTTTTATAAAATTAAAAAGGACTTACTTCCCCATAAAGATACAGCTGAACTGGTTGAATTTTATTATCTCTGGAAGAAGACCCCTGGTGCTAGTAGTAACAGGCCTCATAGAAGGCGTAGACAAACATCATTGAGGCGTGTCCGTAATACGAGAAATTCTAGAGCAGGAACACCTAAAGAACAAACACCTGAAATAACACCTGTGCCTGATACTAATGGATCAAGGCCTTCTCCTAACCCTAAGGAAACAGGGGAAATGAGTTCTGTAACAGAGGATGAAAATTCTGAGGAAGATAGTGATTCGCGTGAAGCAGGTGATTTAACTAAAGTTGATAATGGTAGAACTGGGGATAACCCAGAAGATTCACCGAGTAGAATGCGCACAAGAAACAAATCTAAAGAACAAACAACACCTAATGGAAGAAAAGGGCAAGATGAAAGTGATAATGATTCAAAGTCTAAGAAACCTAACAAACCTAATGCACAAAGTACAAATAACAATATAACAGAGAAAGTTTTATCATCACCAGTTAGCAAAGATAATAAAGAAAATAAAAAGAAAGTGGCAAATGGAAAAGTGGATGTATCTAAGGTTAAGAAAAGAATACCAGATGACACTAAACCAGAAGGTATCATGGATGGTGATGTACAAATGAAAAAGAAGAGGGCTAGTGATCCTCCCGAGAGTCCATCAGAAAGCCTGACGAATGATAGTTTTTCTGCTATGGATGAAACTGAAACTGTGGAACCAGAACCTGAAGCCTGTGACTTTAGCTTTAGTAAAAGTGAAAAAGAAAATTCTGAACAAAATAAAGAAACAGAATTAGAAAAAGTAACAGAACCTAGTAAACCAGATTTGGGCAGTGAGCTTCCAAATAGAGTTGAAAAAGAACCTTTGCCTCCTGTATTTAAAGTTGTTTCTGAAAAGGATGATAGAAGTGTACTTGACTTAAAAACTGAATCTAGTGGTCCTAAGAATATAGAAAATATTGAACCTCGATCTCTTACAATATTTCCCAAAACCGAGCTTATTATTCCAAAAGTTACTCCAATGTCTACAGAAATTTTGGATAAAATTAAGATCAAAGAAGAAATTGATATAGAAGATCAAACAATTATTTTACAAAAAGATGATTTTCAAAAGGATCCATTATCACACAATTTTACTGGCCATCCATTAAATCAACAGAACAAACCTTTAAATTTAGAAAACACTAATTTCTTTGTAAAAGACAGTCATGTTTACAATCCTAAACTTAGTCACGGTATCAAGATTGAAGGTGTTCCAAATAATATTTTCAACCCTATGAATATATCTAAAGAAAATTCAATAATCAGAAATGCAAAAGACTTTGTTGGTGGAATGCCACCCTTTTCATATCCCCCTAATATTAATTATTCCAGTGAACATAATAAACAACATCCACTTATTAATCCATTGAAGACAGTAATTAAGCTGGAACCAAGAGATGAAACTAGTGAAATGAAAAGTCAAAATACCCCAGAAATCTTTACTGCTACTATATCAACTGGAAACAAAATGGATTCTCCAAGCACACCTAGGCTAGAAAACTTACAAAGAGTAAGTCCAACCCCTACAAATGCTAGAGGTCCACCTTCTCCACCTCACCTTGAACACTCAACTATGGCTAGCAATGAACCTGTGTCTCCTGCTCATTCACAAGAGATTAAATCACATGAGACAGAAATGGAAGAGAAACAACCAACTGATTTAAAGACACAGCCCATACAACCAAAACAAGATATTCAAAATACAGGCTTGAGACCACCCATGTTTCCAATGCCTGTGAGGCCTGAAAACCTTGGGATTAGATCAACTGAAGCATCAAATACCCCTGTATCAGGACAGAGCATGCTTCCTCCACCCCATAGCCAGCCATCAATTACCAATTTATTGCCTCCAGGACCATTAATATCTGTGGGAAGTGGTTCAAATGTTGGACCATACGGGTTTATGCCTTCACCATTGTATGGTCACCCTGTACATCCTGGCTTGGATAAATCAAACTCTATGCCACAAATGATGCAACAAGTACCTCAAAGTCACAGCCTCCAAGGAAATAATTTGATATCTCAATCATCTAATCAAAACGATTCATCAATGCCTCAAGATCTTAAAATAAAACAAGAGCTACCAGATATGCCAGCTAACCTATCAACTCAAAATGTGTCGGATCCGCTTCAATCATTAAAAGAAGTAAAAGTACCAGGATATCCAATTGGAAGTGCTATTGCACAGCATTTGAGCTCTGAAAGAGATAGGGAATCAATATCAAGTGTTGAAAACAATAGTAGACCTCCTAGTCAACCTACAAATGAAAACACAAACATCTCAAGTGCATTCCTGGGACCAAGGATAGAGAGCATTAAAAAGGAACCAGACTTCATGCATCAACCACATATTACTCCAGTATCATCTAATCAAGTGAATGTGTCCGAGTCTATGAACACAATACCTCCAGTGAAAAGTCCCCATACCCCAACACCAATAAAAAGCCAACCCTCTCACAATGGTACAGCTAGTCATGGGCCACATCCATCCACAACAACATCCCCATTCTCGAGGCATTTAACAAGCCCATCTCAACCGAGACAAATTTCTGCTTCCCCCGTTCAACCAAACATACCTGTATCTCATTCAGCACTAAATTTGATGAATCCCTCCCCATTGTCAATACCCTCTACTATACCTGGTCCAATGATGCATTCAGGACAACAACCTGGACCACATCCACCTCATCCATTTGCTTCCCCACTACACCATCCCCACCATCCACTATTACACCCATCTTCAATTTTTCAATTGTCAGCCGCAGCTGCAGCACATGCTATGCATCCTTATTATACTCATCCGCATCCTGGTTATTCTATGCCTTACCCATATCCATATGGACCACTACCTCAGCCTCATCCCATACCACCGATGCATCCTGCTTCAAGTACACCAGGCAGACATGACCAAGGAAAGCAGTCTACAATCGAGTCGACGACAATGCTCAGTGCTCATCATAGCACAAGTTCATCTGTTACTACAAGGTCGCTAAGAGAGATTTCTGAAAGTACAGAAGACCCAAGAAATCCAAATGCGACAACAGAAAGGCACCAGTTGCACGAAACAACAATGACGCACCACCATTCGACCAGTCATCACAGTGCTGTTCATACAAGTACCGAGAAACAGCCAAATCATGTTGGAGGGGGCACAAATCATACCTTATCTATTTCTCATTCAACATCAAGCAGTTCGTCTCAATCTATACAACATAAAATAAATACGCAACAAAAAACTAGTTCACATTCTAGTTCTCCGCACCATTTATCGGCTAGCGTATCACAAACTACCAGCACATCATCCAGTGTTAATAATCATACTCATCATCACTCACACCATCTCGCCCATCACCCAGAAAGATTATCACCGGCTGATTCAATGCTGCTGCGCCATCATCCAAAAATGCTACCTGGTAATCCAAATCACCTTATGATTCAACCTCCATCAATGGGTCATCCGATGGCATTAGGATTAACGCCGGGACCCGGGCCAAGTTCTATTGAGAGTTTACGTTTGCACGCCCAAGCTGCAGCTGGCTTACAAGCGTCACATACAAGATCCGGTTCACCACATCAAATTCCTCATGGCCATCCACACTTGCGAGGTCCACAGCGACCTATGCCCGATGAAAATGTTGAATTGAAACTTGAAACCCAGTCGCAGCCCGAAGAGGAAGAAATACCAAGTCCGGCGCACATACCTCATGGACCCAGCCCCGAACCGAAAATCGAAGATACAGAATGCCATAGGTCACAGTCGGCAATATTCTTAAGACACTGGAATAGAGGCGATTATAATTCGTGTACACGAACTGACCTCATATTCAAGCCTGTACCAGAATCAAAACTTGCACGAAAACGAGAGGAACGATTGCGAAAACAAGCCGAACGAGATAGAGAGGAAAGAGAGAAAATAGCTCAACAAGCACATAGGAAGATAGCCACCCCCGAAAAACCAGAAACAAAACCGCCGTCAAGAGGTGCTATTGAAACTATAACGTCTCCCTATGATAGGTTTCCCAGACCGCCAGGGTACCCTGACACACCTGCTCTTCGACAATTATCGGAATATGCACGACCACATGCAGGGTTTAGTCCCGGCAATTTACCCCGACATTGTATGGACCCGATGCTTCAGTATCAGCTCAGTTCAATGTATGGAGCCGCTGGTGCTAGGGAACGCCTAGAATTGGAACACCTAGAAAGGGAGAAACGAGATAGAGAAATAAGAGAACTGCGGGAGCGCGAGCTAAATGACAGGTTAAAAGAGGAACTTCTCAAAAATAATGTTGGTCCTCGGGGTCTCGATCCGCACTGGTTGGAAATGCACAGAAGATATGGAATGCCCCCTCCTCCTCCGCAAGGTGCGATCCCCGTTCAATTTGGACTTTATCCTCCTGGACACGGCCCGGCGTCGCTTTCTCAGCTAGAGCGGGAGCGGCTGGAACGACTGGGTATCCCACCGGCATCCGCAGGCGGGCCACCGCCCAGCGTGCCTGTTACGGGAGCGCCGCCGCATCACCCACACCATCCACACCCTGGGGTTGCAGCCGCGCAATTGGAAGCGGCGGAGAGGCTAGCCCTAGCGGCGGATCCAATGGTGCGACTACAAATGGCTGGCATCAACCCTGAATACCACGCGCACACTCATGCGCACACACACGCACATTCACATACTCACCTCCATCTCCATCCTGGCCAACAGGCGGCTGCACAGGCACAGCAGGATGCTCTGAGTCTGGGGCTGGGCCCGGGGGGGCCGTACCGGCCGCTGCCCCATCCGGATCTGCTGGGCCGGCCGTACGCAGAGCAGTTGGCCCAGCAGGCGGCGGCGCACGAGCAATTGCAGAGGCAACTGCTGCTCGAGCGGGAGCGAGGCTTCCTGCACCCCGCGCACCACGAGGACTTCCTCCGGCAGCAGCGGGAGCGCGAGCTGAAAGTGCGTGCGCTGGAGGAGGCGGCGCGCGCCTCGCGCCCGTAGTGCGTTGCCTCGCGCCCCGCTGACGACGTCGTTGTGGTCGTGGAATGACGGTAAGGGATTCGTGTGAAGTGACAGTGATTGAAATCAGTTACGGAAGCATTTGTAATATATTTGAAAGTGTTCACAATCTAGTGTTACAGACATTAAAAAAGAACAAAGGTTTTATGTTCAGGTGTGACCACTATGTGTAATTTATATTTATAACTTATTTAAGTTTTATAATATTTTTATAGCTGCATGGTATGTAGTATGCTTCTTTTCCATGCTCAAATTTATTTCTTAACTACTAGTCATAATAAAAGATTATTTGTGTGTAATTAAAAAATCGGCGAAACAGTTTACATCAATAATTTAGTCTAAATTATTGTTTGAATCTACATATTTCAGAATAAGGGTGCTGGTAAAACTTTTTTTTTTTAAATATGTTCCATATAACAACAATTTAGTTAATGTTACTGCTTGTATTGATTCATGACATTTATTATAAATATTAATACAATATCACAGACTAATAAATATATGTATATATGCAACAATAGAGATGACCTCATAAGCTAGTTGTCTCATTATTTTGCTGTTACATATGGGTTGATTCACCATTGAACAAAATTGGTGCTTTTGAAAAATGACAAATATTTTTATTAATATATAAATAAATTGTTTGGTCTGTTTCTGATGTGTAAACAATAGGCGCATCCCCTTAAGCCCAGTGAAAAGTGTATAGGTATCCTGTATTCTACAGAAGGTTATATCCCTTATATATGAGATTATAGTGACACAATATTAATTAGTCTGAGATTAGAGTATTGTTTAACCCAGTGCGACGGTGACTTGCCTTACTCAATTCCTTGCCTTTGTATCTATTTGGCCAATCATGAGATTACTTAAAGTGTGTTTAAACTTTTTGAGGCAACCTCTCTACTTAATTTTCTATCTTTAAAATTTTGCTGTCTTTATGTTTTATATATTAATTTTTAAATGTTTAATCAAATGTTGTAATTTGATTTGAAAAGAAAAGCAATAATTCAAGTCATCAAGTCTTAAATATAATCTTAAAATCATAGCAATGATTTATTTGTAATGTTTATAGTTTGTTAAATCATATTTTGTAATATAGCTTATTTGAGCTATATGTGATAATTTTTTTTATCAATTGACTAATCATTGTGGCAGTCTTATTTTTTAAAAGCTCTTTATTTTAACAGAGTTTTTAAATTATTTTTATCACCTCGATCATCTGTCATGCTATCATGTAAAAATTTCTTAACAAAATATGTAATAATTATTTTAACAGCAATAATTATACATAATAACTAAACTGATGATACATGGTTATTAAAATTTTTAATTATATTAAGAATACTATGGTATGACCTTTATAACAAATATATTTACCGTATATGGTCTTATTCATAAGGGTTGCCAACACTACCCTAGAAAACATAGTGATAGAAAAAATATGCTTTATTAACAAGACAAAGTTGCCAATAGATAATCTCATCCCTTGGTACTAATTTTGATGTTATACATTTCATTGTATAAAAAGTGAACATCAATTAATTGCAAGTGAAACAAAAAAGATATTGTGTATCACATTTACATTCAAATCCATTTTATAGTTGTAAGAGAATTGGCTAATTATGTAAAGGTTGGCA
This sequence comes from Papilio slateri, assembly GCA_018246275.1. Lineage (NCBI taxonomy): Eukaryota > Metazoa > Arthropoda > Insecta > Lepidoptera > Papilionidae > Papilio > Papilio slateri. Next base: position 313 of record DWTW01000690.1, on the reverse strand, counting down.
ACCCAAATGAATATACATATTTTTTCATATAAAGAACCATTACAAATCAATTGACGACGTTGCTAGCTAAAGTGAAAACTTTTGTTTTGTTCTGCTACAATATTCAAGGTATGAAGTCTTGTAAATTTTTAAGTCTTGTAATTTTCACAAAAGTACACATTCAAATTATTGTATTGCACTGTAACTTGTATTATAGTTTCACTTGTAACAAATAGAACCCTGTTAGAATTGAAAAGAAAATATTATAGAATATTCTAGATTATAAATATATTTCACGATGTCGCTTGGTAGGTGTTATGTTGATAATGCCATA
>DWTW01000689.1:0-15028 GCA_018246275.1 Papilio slateri | reverse complement strand
ACCGATTTGAATGAATTTTTGTGTATGTGTTCAAGTGAATTCTAGGATGGTTTAGATTCACAAATAAACCCATCAGATGGCGCTGCCATCGGGTTTCAGAAGGTTATTTTAAATATTATGACGTAAGCTGAACCCGCAAGCAAGACAATGTTCATGCAGGACAACGTTTGCTGGGCCCACTAGTATCTTATAGATGTCTGAGTAAGAATGCGTGGACAGGTTTTCCTGTTGGTATGAAGTTCCCTTCCTTCTGTTTCTTTATTTCGGTTTCCAGTGTTAAAAGACTCAAATGAATACGAAAAATTATCTAGTTAGTAATTTAGCCCATAACTGGAAATCATATATTTGATAGTCTTTATTCATATATTAGTCTTAGTCGTTTTGTCAAAATTTTGATTTTCCTTACAAAAGTGTAATCTTTTACAGAGAAGATAATACAACAAACGTAGATAAAATTCCTGAACCGAGTTTTACTGTACCAAAGACGACTACATCGACAACGACAACAACCACAACAACAACAACTCCAAGACCAACAACAACTTCAACAACATCCACAACAACAACGACGCCTTCAACAACAAGCACCACTAGTACAACAACCCGTACCCCTAGAGTACGGCCTTCATGGGCTGGCTACAATCCCTACTACCCCAGACATCTTATCCCTACGACAAGACGAAATCCTTACACTAATATACCCGAGCGACCCGAACATAGAAGACCTGAATTTAGACCTAGAAGACCAGAAATGCCAAGCACTCCTGTTGAAGTCACAGTACCGGCTCCCACAAATGTTGCTACAATCGAAAAAGAGAAAGAAGCAGACGGCAGTTACGGCTTAAACGCTAGTGATATACCGAAGGACAAATGGACCAATGTCATCGGAACGTATAAACCAGATCAACCCGATTTCAGTTTTGAACATTTGCACTGTTTGGATGGTTTTGAAAAGAGCCCTAGTGGAGAATGTGTCGGTAAGACTTATTTAGTCAAGTAGATCTAAAATTATTTTTTATATCTATTTATAATGCAGACTTGGACAATTTCTCTCATTTGTTCGGTATGTTTCAAGTTACATTCGATCCCAAGTAGATAATATTGTAGTTGGCATGGAGATAAGTTACCCTCAACCCCACACTTCCTCACAAAGATACTTGCAACAGAAATGGCTCCGAATGCCTTTCAGTTGCGGGAGATAGGCTTCTCGGTAATGACTTTATGGATCCCACTTTTAGCAGAAGACTTTTGGCTGGTGACTAAATTTTATAAGCGCGAGAGAAATGAGCACATCTGTACTCTTAATGATGAAATTGGTTTGCAGTTAGTTCTTTCCAAAAAAATGACCTTGTAATTTCAGACGAAGTTTGACCACTGGTCTACCGCAAGGTGATTATTTTGCTACAGTGGCTATTGCTTTATCTTATGAGATATATATCTCATTTAATGTTACAGATACCGATGAATGTGAGACTGGCAAACACATCTGCAGCAGTCTCGAGGTGTGCCACAACCGGCCGGGCGGCTACATGTGCGACTGCATGCCGGGCTTCCGCCGCGACCAGACCGGCTGGTGCGTGGTCATCACCACCAGTACCACATCCACCACAACTACTACAACTACAACCACAACACCCAAACCGACCACCGCTAGAACTACCACTTCGACCACGGAGAGTACGACTGCAGGTAAGATACAATTATTTATAATTTTTTTTTCTCCCTGCCCTTTTCCTACTTTTTGGGGAGTCCGTAAGGACCGTAGTCCATACATGCATAGCATGGTATAGTTGACGTTTTGCCATTTTTACGTCAAATCTGAATATTTTTTTTCTAATCATTAAAAAAATTGCAAGAACTTTTGAATGATAATGTTTTCACCTCATCATGAATATTAGCTGCTCCATCCTATTCAATTCTTAATTCTACGGTAATGTCTATTGCGGGGTTTTATTTTAAAGAGAGAAGAATCTCCTCGCTTTAAAAACTGAGCCAGTCGCACAATTTGAGCACGAGATTACTACAGTAAATCCGGTTAGAAGTAATGAACGCTAACCTCTAGGAAAAGGCACTACAAGGCGAAGAAGAAATCCTTTGTAAGATAAATAAAACTCAGCAACAATAAAAAAAGTGTGATTTGTTTGCAGTAAGCACGACCAGTACCGGACGGTCTCGGCCGCAGCGGCCGCGCGTGCCGTGGTACGCTCCGCCGATGTCTTGCGACTTTGGTTATGCATTCAGCTCTGTTACAGGAACATGTATTGGTAAGTGACTCATTAAATTAATTTTAAAAAAGTACGAACATACAAATTCACCAACTTGTACTGTTATGTGTAATGCTAAAGTTAATTAATATAATCATTTAATTTATTGACAGCAGGCATGATGTTACCGGTGTTTGTCTAAATATTAATAAATTCATTCGGATTGGATTAAAACATAATAATACGTAAAGCCTAGTATAGCAATCTAATGTTTTTCAATCTTTAAATAGCGTATTTCTCAATCTTAAAATGTTTTTTTCTCACTCCGATTAACCTGAAACAAAACCATATTGGTACTTGGATTTTAATAAGTCGGACGAGATTACACTAAAAGATTCCATTATATTGATATTTACAGGTGAAGGTTTTATAATTTACAGTGTATAGAATTCCCGAACCTTAGTTTACACTTTGTGTTTCAGACATAGATGAATGTGCAAGTGACAAAGCAAACTGTTCGCCGAAAGAAGATTGTGTGAACACGGACGGCGGGTACAGCTGCGTGTGCGGCAAGAGATGCAGGGGAGAGGCGGAGACACCTGCCTACTGTGAGATTATGATTATTTTACTTTTTATGCCATCTATAGGAACATAGCCGGGATATTTCTTCCGTTTAAAGAAGATGTCGGGATTTTTTTCGATTCCAGGCATGATAGCTAGTTTAGTATCACTAGGGGCTAGGCATAAAGAAGAAAATAATAGTACTTCTCGTTTAGGATGCAAGGTATTAAAATTTCATTTCGGATGCCAAAAAGATATTGCAAATGGGTTGCTATATTTCAGGAACCCTTAGACATCTCATAGCAATAGACGTACTAAAGTGTTTCAAAGCCTAGACGCAGTATAATTCAGGCCTAAAGCCTTTATAAATATGTCCACCGAGTTCTGTCAGCGAGTATAAATTTTACGTAAGCTATTTTAGATCGTCCTACATAAGTCTTTTTTACATGTGACTAAGGTTTTGGGAGTTCACTGAATGAGGTCCTTGGGCTCCTACAAGACTTGCCAAAGGCCTACGATTATGTCCAGCAGAAGTACGCCCTTTAATTACTAATGATAAGGTTCTTTCCAGATCCGACGCCGAGAGAGCCATCTGTGTTGCCAGACACGAACGTGATAACAGTGGGTGCGCAGTACGGGCAGCGGGGTACGCGCGTCATGCGGCCCACGTACACCCGCTCCTCCTCCGGCTCCGTGCTCACCTCTTGTCCCTGGGGCTACAAGCTCACGTCCGAAAAGCGCTGCGTCGGTAAGTGTTAGACAAATTCACGGTACTTTACAATAGGTAGTGTACATATAGTGAGAAAAGATTTTCCTTCGTAATTTTTCGGCAAAGTTCCTATTTATCGTGCTCTCTCAAATAGCTTCAGTACCCATCTTATACAATGACACTATTCATTTTGACATTTGACAATAAACAATAAAGTTACATATTAATGGATATGAAATGCCCTCGAAACAACGTCAAATAAATATACATATACAGAATGGAATCTTATGTCTATGAATACCTTATATGGAGTCATCAAAGCTTGTATTTCCGACAGTGGTACATCAGTTCCAGCAACGCCCAATAGCTTTGCAATTCTCATCTGTAAGTATAAAAAAACGGTTAATATAAAAATCTTACAATGGCTCTATTCAACTATTATAGAAACTAATTTAAATGATGTATAATCTCGTTTGTACAATATTTTCTATGTTCCATTGTAATACAGAAAAATGTCTAATCATTTCAAATGATTAATTATTAATAATGGAACCTATTGTCTTAGCAATAACACTATCTACATGATTTCTTGTTCACATAATAAATCTACGATATATAATAATTATTAAAAAACGTCTCTTAATTAATTTCTAGCAATATTTTTATAGCATCTACGCCCCGTTAGATATCTATAGACATTACAATTATAAAACTACGTATTTCCAAGGATACTAATTCATTGTTTGTAATTATAGGATTCTAGCAAATCTACTCAATCCAAAAATTAAATATCATATTATATAATAAAATAACTACTTTCCTATTATACCCATTAGTGAACTCACTAGTATTGTTGTTTTGTTAGGAGCTTCATTGATATATCCTTGTGAGAAAGTGTCAAAGTTATACAATTTGATTACACAAATTCATGTTATTGATAAATACATTTTTTTTAAATACACAATTACAAGGTGACAATGTAAAGTGCGTATAAAATGAATATCAGTCATATCAGGACTTGTTTTCAATAATTTTTCAATTTATTTCTAATGTATTTTTTAAATATTGTTTTTTAAATGAGATCAATTTATGTTTTATGTCAAAAAATGTTCCTCCCTACTTTTGATATTATAAGACAAGAATTTTCAATTATAGTTTTTAAATTTAGAATAAGAATATTATTTCAAATTTAAAACACCAATAACAAACATAAATAAACGTCCTGTTTTACAATCAAATGGCAAGAGTCATCCGTCCCCAGGCACACAAGTCTATGAGAGCATTGGCCTACCTCTTTCTGGCCGTTCTCCTCTACGGACTGCGATTGGTTGTGGACGAACGAATGCAATAAAATATAATAACATATAGATAAATGCATTGTAACAACCTCTTCTAGAAATCAAAATGTCTCCTCCATCAGTGAGAAAAACTTATATTTACACTAAATCGTCAATATTATATGAAAAGTTATCATTCGAAAGAATACAAAAGTCGTAATAAAACTGAACAGGATACTCGAGTAAAGGCCCAATATAAGTCTTATTTTGGGCTGCACGATACTTTTATTAAAAATATTTACATTTACTTTCTCGTAATACAAGTCAATCTTTAAAAAAATATGTCACTACAAAGACATTACTAAATTCAAGCAAAAGATAATTTATTGTTTATTAGAAAGTGTGTAATATAGATTATGTTTCTTGCACGGAAATAATTAACTTGATATATGATAGAAAAGTCGATCATAACACCCTAGTGGTCTACTCCTACGTTCTAGTAGAAAACTACAACACTACTTAAAGCGAAAGGGTTGAACAACACAGGGCCGGCCGAGGGCGCACGGGCCGGCGCGGCGGCGCACATCTATCGAGGACAGATGCATTGCTAACGGGGCCAATAAGACTTTACCGTTACTGAAATCCAAAGAAACTAAATCATAAAAACTTTCTCGTATCTTGCATAAAACTTTACATTAAAATCATCAAAACTGACTAAGTGTAGTACCTCTTTTGTAACTGATACCCAGTAAGCTTCATTTATGAGTACATTCTCTGTGATGTTCTGAGGGAAACCATTAAACAAAACTGAATATTATTAAAAGGCATATCACATTATTACACATTAAAAATAAACAAACAGATCGTCGCTAGGCGATAGAGATTAACAGCAGCTTTCGCCCAATTCATAGAAAGATAAAACCAATCCGTGAAAATTTGATTCTTTCAAAAAATTTAATTAACATAATAATATAGGCATGCACAATTAAGATTATTTAAATTTGGAAAAACATTAAAAAATATATTTTGCATTTATAGAGCACACAGAACAACATCTAGAAATATTAAAAAGGATAACATTGAAAAACTTTCGGCCATTTTGAAGATGTTGCCCTTTGCTCAAGTTACATAGATATACATATATTAATAGTTTGAAAAGTAAATACACTTAGAATGTACTCCTTAGTGAACTCACCTCGTTGTGTCGTAGATCATACACCGGCATTGAGACCGAGGTCATCAGTTGGTACTGGGAGTTACCCAGTTCGCTATACTGACCCTGCTTCATCTGTAAAATGAATAAAATATGCACGCTTTTAACCATTAGGCTATTGGCGCTTCTTCAAACAGGATTAAATAATCCTTATATATTATACCTGTGTAATTCTCCACCTTCGATCTTGTTCTTTCTCCGAATTAAAGAGGACTTTGTCTCTTTTCTGACTGAGGAAGCGTTCCTTCTGTTCCGCTCTCTCCCGTTGTTCCCATAAGTAATCCGCGACCTTCGGATCCTATTGGAATTATTAACTATTTAAATTATAAAAAGAGCAACGTTAGATCGTTTTGGGTTGTAACGCGAGCAGAGTTGTAGAAGAAGCTAGCGTAACAAAGAGAGACAAAGAGTATAGGAAGCTGGAGTAGAGAAGTATAGAGTAGTCAAGTCAGCGTCTTAGCTATGATAGAAAGAAAGTACCATGAACTCATAGAAAACCAGTATGATGGAGACATTCGCGTCCTACTATCCCTTCCCCTTCTATCTACTCCACCTTTCCTTTTTATATCTATCCCTTCCTCTTTCCTACACACAGGATGGCAACGCTATCTGCAATAATTGTTGTGAATATTCATAGTTAGAAGTCCTCGCCTAGCATCAAGTGAACCGCTTGCTAGTTTGTCATGTTCTACCATAAAAATGTCATGACATTACCAAAACGCCTCAATCAAATTTAACGGCGAACCTGAATTGATCAAAGTAAGATACAGGAAAATCATTAAATTTCTCCAGATAGGTATTTTCTACGTCGTCCACTAACATTTACTACAAAAATATTAAATTAATAAAATACACTGTACGAGAAAAGTAAACAATAAGCTACTATAAATATTGAATGAATAATTCACCATACATAAATATCTTAGCTAAAGTGATAAATAAGGCTTCGGAAAATTGCGTTAAGACAGTATAGGTACTGTAATTTTGTTCTGAAAAATTTAAACAATTTTTTTTATAAAGTAAAATGTATTTATTTAATCAACTTTGGGAACCTGGACTCAACAAACTGTGTGAAGACATGTACTACAATATTTCCTGGGAAGAAAATTTTGTACCATGTAAAAAAATTGTTCAAATCGGATGTACGGAAGATGTCGGGGGGTTTTTAACTGTAATGTTAAAACGGGGGCAAATCATGACATATCCATTTTTCAAGCTCTTTTAATTCACCGATTTTATGCAATGCAATACTGTGGGTATGCTAACTTCAAATTTTGCCGCTAATTCTTTGGAATAAAATTGAATTTTCTAGTTCTGAACGAAAAAAAATTCATCCTGGAATTTCACACCAAACAGGTTTAATTTTAATTCAAAGTAGCCAGTACGATAAAATGGCAATTTAATATTTAAACCCCTATCTATTAATCAATAAAGCTGGGTTTGCAACGAAGGTAAGTTTGTTTGAGTGCTAATCTACTAATCGTAGTACAAAAATTATTTTGCATTTGGCAGTCCATTTATTAGGAAATTAACTTCACGCTATGGCGTGGTAAGCCGACTTCCCTTAATTCAAACGGCACGATAGGTAAAACCGAGGGACAAAGCTAGTAGAAAATAAGAGTATTAACCCCTGTAACTTACAGTGATGTTAGCGTAGACCGGGGTCCAGACGACAGGATGCTTTTCCCTCTGCAACACCAGCGGGCGAGCCAGCACGTTGACGTGTTCCAATACGCGCTCCCTGACCTCAGCCAGCGTGCTCAGATGCACGTAGAACCCGCGATTCGCGCACGCCATCCACTTAACCTCCCTCACATCTGCCACCTGAATTTAACTTGTCAAATATGATATCTTTAATAAATCGATCCATCTTTAGTATCTAAGTAGTGCGGACATTTCGCAACAATGTTGATCGACTGCCTTGTGAAAAAAGAAGCCGTTTGTAAAATGAAAATTTTAAATTAAATCTCATAGCGCATAATCTATTAGCCTACATTCGCTATCATTGCAAATTTAAATTTAAGTAAATTTTAAAATCTGTAAACTATTTAAAAAGTAAATTGTATTAATAATTACTATTATCTAGTGGAAAAAACTATTACGACCGTTTTCACTATAAAAAAAAAGAATAAAGAAACGCCTAGCTTCGTTAATCTTAACGTTAGCATGATCTAAAAATCTAGGCTAGTGAAAACGGGCATTAGAACGTATGAGAGGTATTGTTTAGTTATTATTATTATTATAAAAAATCTTGATTATATCATATTTACAATTATTACAATTACATCATCAGAAATTAGTAATTCCTTCAAATACCCCATATAATTACATACACAATTGATGATAAAAAAGACGAACACGAATCACAAATACAGTTACAGATTAATAACCATTAATCATTCAAACTCTATACAAAACAGTACAACAAAACCACTACATAGAACTGTAAGCAAAAGCAGTATGAAGATGGAGATAGGACAACATAGTTACAAGCGAGATGTTCATGCAAAGGTTAGTCAGGAGAATAGCAAGTGATATAGAACAGAACAAGAAGTGAGTACCACATTCAAGGTTACTGTCGGAAGAGTAAGGAAGACATTATGCAGGCCGCACAATGACTACGACACGCAGTAATAACCTGGAGTGGTACTACCTTTACCTCGCGCCCTATCAGGTACGTGAACACACGCACGGGCGTGTCGTACTTCCAGTTGAACTCCTCGAAGATCTCCTTGTAGTTGTACGGTACGCCGTCGGTAACCAGCATTATTGCCTACAACATTTCATATTATTAGCTTACGACTGGGGGATACAGGGGACATAGATGGGATCTATCCTAACTGGAAAATCAGGAATGAAGTAATTAATGTTATTTTCAAATAAATACCGTACATAATATACCAAAAAAATACGATCTAGATCTTTAGAATTTCCAGAACGCAACACAACTATAAATGTCACAATATAATAGGCATAAAGTAGCCTTGAAAACAGCCAAGGCAGTAAAAAAAAAGGTATAAGTCCTTAGAATTCAAGAATGTGATTTTTCGTAGACTTCCATAAATTAGTCTACTGTCAAACTGTCCAAGAGGCCTACTATTTTCCAATGATACTAGCGAGAAAGTCATTTTATGTATATATTTAATGTTTATACAAAATATATATAGTGAGTTTGGATCTAACATACCTGGTTACAATTCGCAGCACCGCTATTGTTTCTATACATTTCTAGCAATGTAAAAGCTCTTGTCAGCGCCGCGGAAAAATTTGCTATTTCTGTAGTTTCAAAATTATCTAACGCTAACTTTAACTCCCGTATATTTCCAAGAGTTGCCTACAAAATGCATCAAATCAAATATAAGTAATGTTACAAGATCGTGTGCTAAATTAAAAAAGAAAACCTATACATACTTGCACCAAAGAATCATCAAAGCATTCAACAATTTCCTCGACGGTGTCGGCAAATGTCATGACATTAACAAAATCATTGTTGCCCAGTGTATCCAGAATGTTCGTGACCACATGTTTCGCGATATCACGCCGCTGGCCGGTCATAGATCCGCTGCGATCGACTAACACCACCACGTCTTTAGGACTGGCTGCCGCTTCCATATACCAGGCCCTCGTCCGACAGTCATAGATGTCAACAGGATCTGCCCTCCATTTCATTGCTACGAAATTGTCGACATAAGTTAAAATCATAGATATAATATAATAAAATAGAAAAAAGTCACGTGAGCAAAGATTACCGGGATAATGCCTCATGAATCCTGACGAACTTCCAAAATATTGCCACGATAGTGTTGGATCACTTTGATAATTATTAATAAAATGCGTGTCTAATCCCTCCGACCAGTGGATGCCATTGATGACTTCTGGCGCTAAAATACAAATTTCTTTTTTTAAGTACGTATTTAAAAAATGAACAAAATATATTTAAAAGTACATATCAACAAAAACTTGAAACAGAATTATAGTCACATGTTCATTAATACCCTATAAAATATAAAAGCGACGCGCACAACAACACGAGACTCGCGTGGAATGTGCACTCGCCTCCTCGAGTGAGACATTGTTTGTACAACGGGCGACCAAGGTATACTAATGTTCGTTAGTCTCATTCCATTATTTTATGACTTAAACTTTGCTTGTACACTGTATAAGATGCTGTAACGTCATAAGACTCAGCTCTCGTGTTTGTTCGAGTAGCACATACCTACATACATATATATTTTTGTGTATCTTTTATAATAGCAATTAATATCACTCACCCCAGGCATAAACGTTGGTAGGCACATGGACACTACTAAAGTTAATGTTGACCGGTATATTAGAGAAGTGTGCATTCTGTTGCATGTGAGCACTTTTACTCGGAGGACGAACGATCCAATTTTCAAGATTAAAATCTGGTTCGGGTGTTGTGGTTATCATCATTTCGTCGTACGGCTCCTCCATTTCTTTGCTGTTGTAGAACTGAAAGTCTTCCGGGACTACTTCGTTTTGTTTATCGAACGCCATGTTCTCAGCGGCCTCTACGATTCGTTTGACGGCGCTAATCTTGAGCTCCATCATGGCGCGGATGTCGTCCGCCATGCTCTGCACTAACTTCTCTCCATCTCTCGATTCAATTTGTGCCGATTTAAAACTCTAATAATAAAACAAATACTGTCAAAACATTTCACCGACTTTATTGGCTTTCAATAGTGACGGTATGTGAATCTAACATATCATACACTTAGAATGTATAAAACTTGAAATCAAACATTTGTGTTTTATGAAAAATGTTATACAATTTCTTTTCTGGGAATTGGACCTAGGTCAGCGGCGTAATCGCTAGGTATAGTAGCCGCTAAGCCAGGGGTCGCAAGTAGTATTAAGTGATGTCCGGATACAGTTGAAAAAAATTTATCAAGATCCGGATACTGTTCAAAAAATTTAATCGAGGTCTAGAAAAGTAAACTAAGCGGCTTTCAAAATAACGTATGAAAATAGGTCTAGTTATACGAAAATATTATTTAAATTAATACATATGTAGGTATATTTAACAATCAAATATTGGGCGGTCCACTTGTTGCTGAGTCGGTTTTTCAAGAATTGAAAACATCTATAGTTGATACTTCATTAACTCTCGAACTTACAGAATAGTAAAAAAGATTGAACTTGTTTAATACACATGTGATGACTTGTAATTAGCATAATTCTATAAATAAAATATGCATGTATATTATATATGTATATTTCGCTGTATGAATTTGGAATAAATAAATTAATTAGTTAATTAATTAATAAGATATCGCTAAGTTGTTGTTTACTACACAATATCAATAATTTGTTAGATAGCTTGGCGCAGACGTAATTATAAAAATCTAATTAACATTTTTTTGGAGGATTCCGTCATCAATCTGGATTAAAAAATAAGTTTTCATGTCTTTGTTTAATTTGGGGTAGACAGGCATAGACAGCAATCGCTATTCACTTTTCAACGGCTGCGATTGGTTACAAATACGAGACAAGGTTAAACCTAGCCCTTAAAGTAATACAATCGTCGGTAGAAACTGGCTGGGAATAAACACCTGACCTCAGATTGCACATCAGACACTTAACTAATGGATTTATTCATGATATATGCAAAATTTGTACTATTAAAAAAATTACTTACGTCCTGAACCTCTTTCTTTCTAGTGATGAACTCGCCAAAGTGGTAAAGTTCTGTTCCAAGCTTGACAGCCCAGGCTTGGACACTTGAATACATAAATGATCATAAATATCTTTGTCAACATAAGCATCTTTATTTTACGTATGTAACGTAACAAAAGCACTTGAAATAGCATGATTTAGATTGAATTATGTACAAATACATTATTAACGAAGCAATGCTTCGAGTTCTATAAGTAATATCGCATTTATATTTTGTTGAATGAACACTATCTACAAATGCTTGTTAATTAATCTAATTATACGTATGATACTACAATCTCTCCTCGGCTTCACTCGGATAACATAGATAAATAAATAAAAAATATAGTCTAGGTTAAGCGCTAATAGAAAAGCTTACTATTGGTGTAAGAATTTTTAAAATAAGTTTAGTAGTTTTTTGAGTTTATCCAGAATAAACATTCAAACCTTTTCTCTTTATAATATTAGTATAGAAAAACACATTTACCTGTTGAGTGATATTTTGTTAACTGTTTCATATTGCGCACTAGCCGTACAATCCCTGGAGTCAAGGGAAATTAAGATTATTAACAACACAAAACTGCCGATGCGGTGGAACATCAGAAACACTATAATCTAATTTGGCCCCCTACTTCACGTGTACGTTTAAAATAATTTGACGGTCATTTTGTGAGACACCTAAAGATTAGTAGCACTCAAATCGAGTGTTGAATTAAGATAAAATGTGAAGCTTTGGTGTACACCCAAATTGATAAGGTGGTCCGGACTGATGGATTCAAGGCGCAGTCGCGGCGCAGACAACCGCACATGCGCACTGTTCGACTCCTACACTTCAACTGACGCTACCGCGCATTTCGGCGACCGTCCGTTATCCGTACATTAGTGTGTGTGCGTGTTATCGTCATATAATATGTATGTGTATACTTTACTTGCGGTTTCATTGTACTACAGGCGGGAATCGATTTATTCGTTATGCGACTAGGTCAGTGTTGCAAGGGTTTTAAGGATAGGAAATAACAACGCGGGCTAAGGGTAAATAGCTTTTATTGCGAAAGTAAGAAAGTTACAAATGCTTTGGATCTTGTGGATCTGTTTTTATCGTAGTAGCATAGCTGTGGCGAAGAACGCGATCGTAGCAGATACAACGAAGGCCTGCGGGTCTACGCGAAGTATGCTACCGATTCCGCAAGCTGTTATGTTCCTTTCCTGAAAAGAAATGAAAAAAATTGAGATCTCAAGACCTCAATTTGATACGGGAATTAATTCTCTATTCTTTTCCCTTTGCACCGAGCATTTTTTATCGTCTTAAATGTGGCAGGTGGTTGAGCCCACCGCAAAATATCGGCAACCAAATATGTGAATCGAAAAAATATCCTGATTTTAGGTCAATATCATAAAAATTTTGCTTAGTTGTCTAATGTAGTTGAACAGAGATAGTATGACTATGACTGCGCTTTGTAACAAATCTATTATAATATTATAATATCTATTTTAATAGGGAGTAAGATGATGAAAATTTAGGTTCACGGCTTCAATTATAAGTTTTCCGGTGAGTTGATTAGTTGAATTTTTGGGTCACTTTAATGGTCCGATTATCCGTCACTCATTTCACAAATAAATTTATGTGCGCCAAATTTTTCCCATTATATATTATACAATAATAATATAAAAGAAATAAAGAAAACTACTGGTGCTTGGTGCGTCTATAAAAGTGCTTATTTGAATTAGGACATATTTGATACATTCATAATATTTTTCAATTTTAACAGGGTATATATTTTTTATCTCCTAAAATAGTTTTTTTAAATATACACTAAGGGTGAGTATATCTGTAAATATTTGTAAATGCAATAACATGCATATAATAAATAAATAGTGGAATATCATTAATTCCTCTTAGGTAGATTTTACTTCACAACTTCACAATATTCATAGAAGTCTCTCGTAGGAAAATGGTACGGTTAGAAGGTACAACCTTAAGTAATGCTCTCTGTGCACGTTCGACTTTTATTAGATGTGATGATACTCCATGTAAGAACACAGTACCCTAGCAAAGATTGGCTCAACGCATAGTAGAATGATACCCAAGTAGCTCTTGTATTAGTTTGGGACAAACTTACTGACGCATTGGATTTTATTGTGGATCCAGATGTTGTGGTAACTCCCACATACTTGAGCAGTTATTCCTCATTTTGATGAATGTAATAAATGAGGACTTATAAAAATTCAGAGTTAGTAAATTTGTAAAGAGCCATTTTGGCACCGTAATAATTTGGTCAAATATACTTCACGAATGTTAATTAAATTTACAAATTAACCAAGACATAAGTTTCATATTTAACCTTATCGTGGTATGTGAAACAATCTTCAAGACGTCTTCGTGGCAATTGACCCAATTCCAGCTTGTGACACGGAGCCCAATTGGTGGTTGAATTAGAGGTCGCCACTGGCTCCGTGTCGGGAGGCTTCTTGCAGGTGTCCTTAAAGTGCCATGGTCCTCGCTCCACGACGACCAAGAGTAAGTTGGTCTTCGTCACCAATGCGGCCCAGTACGGCGGGTGACACTCGCCCTCTTCGTCCTCCACCACCGCCGGTAACGGACCGATGGAGTCCAGGAAGTAGCTCTGGTTCAGGATGTACAAGCTGATGCGATGATCGCAGGAGAATAGACTTTCAACATCTTTGTTTTTATTTCCTTCTGTGTCGTTCCCTTCAATCGGCGGGATCATAGTATCTGTGTTAAAAAAATTATTTTATGTCTTATTTTAATAAGAATGAAAAATCTGACTGTATAAAAGTGAATCAGTCTGTTGCCCCTAAAAACTATTGTCCTATTGTTTAACTGAATCGGTTTCTGACGTAGCATGTGACGATGCAATGGGAGGCTCAGTCGGGCGCACGTTTCCATCCCAGACAAATCGCGCAGCGACCACATACACCAGCATTCGCCCTTCCCGCACTGGGCAGCCACCTCGGGATGACAGCATCAACTCTTCTACACCGCTTAGTTTCTTCAGGAACGGACTCAATAAAACAGTAGGTCTATCTGAACTGTAGATTATTTAACAAAATTGTAATTGTGATAAGCGCGGAACAAACAATATTAGTATTATTTAAGTAAAAACTAACCTTCATCTTGCCCAGCAACATAGACATTTCGTTGCCAATTTACAATATCAAATAGCAGAAGAACTAATTCCGCTGTCAACCATCGTATGAAATTTGTGACTGAATTGAACGGCTGTAAACAAAAATTATCTTTCATGAAATTATAGCAAGCAAGTTAATGACTTAATGCAATTTCAACCCATTGCATGCATTTTAGTTTCTAACTTAATAAAATTTACCCTCAGGAGAATCAATCCCCCCCTCCCCAAATGGGGTCAAG
>DWTW01000688.1:0-15033 GCA_018246275.1 Papilio slateri | reverse complement strand
CATCACAATATTCTTAAGTCCTAGTAACAATATAATTTATTGATTAAAATTGCATTACATAATAATGTTTGACTATAATTTTTATAAGATTAAATTTTTTACATCAAAATTTTATAAAATTTAACTTTTAATGAATTTCGAAGAGTGAGATGTTAAATTCAACCTATATCACATGTGTGCACAATCACAAAGTAATTTGTACATCATTATCAATGGCAGAAAAAGACAGAATGGACAAACATAAAATGTTTTTTAAAAATAAAATTTAAGTTAAAAAATACACCTCAAGGTTCTTCGAGGCTTTGTTGTATAAATCATTCCACCAATGTTCTGTGAAATCGGAAGCAGGATCATGACCAACTCCTGTCACACTCCTTTTTAGTTTTGGTTTGAGTGCTTCTGAAATTCCATTTTCGTGTTTTCCAAGCCCTTTACCTGAAAATAATTAATTTCATATTTTTAGACCTATCATCCTAAAATTAAATCAATTAATTAATATTCCAATAATAAAATCAAAAAAATTGGTTAGTAAGTTAAAGATTACCTGCACTCCAGCCATACTTCTCTAACTGCTTTCTTGCAAAATCCATATTACTTAATAGACTGAATTAAACAATAAACTCATTTGACTAGAACTACTTTATTTAATTACTTCGCAATAATATAACCATAAAAATTACAGTATTTTGCTGTACTTAATTTTTATAAAGTAACAACACACTTGTAAAAGTACACTTGTATATAAAAATAGTACATAAAAACTGCATTAAAGAAATTACAAATTAGATTTGCCTTTACATTTTAATCGAATTTTCCTATGCAATGCAACAGTTCAGATCGAACACATCAGAACCAAATCAGATCAGAACAAAACACATGTTGATGACAGTTGACAGTGTTGGCACAAGCGTCATTTACCGTAAGTTTTTTTCGTGATCAGTAATGATTCTTCTGGAGGCTTTTAATCAAATGTTAAGAATAATAAAATTATATTGAAGTGCTATAAAAATAAACAAGGGAATGACTTGTGCAACTCAATATCACATATTCCTTGGTCAAAGTTAATAATTGTTTTTTCTATAATTCTTGTTATATTTCCATTCTTGGATGGAGCACATAGGACAAGCCGCAGATACATACTCACTATAATAATTATATTTATAATATAAACTACAGTAAAAAAAATGATATAACAAGAAACAGCTAATTTTAAGACATCAACTGATCAGGAATACACTCCTGGGATTAATACAAATCTAATGAATTAGAAATAGACCAAACCGTTTAGGCTACATGAAGTCACAACGGAACGCACATTATATATGCGCACTTACGCACGAAAAACACTACCCCCTCCTCCTGGGTCAGTCAGGTCAGTGATCAGTGTAATAACTACAATGAAATACTACAAATAATCTTTATTTAAAGCATTTAGAGGAATGTTTCATCACAAATTAAAAATTAAATTAAATTAACATTTACATATAATTTAGATTTCATAACGAATACTGTGTGTCCTGTTTTACTTTGCTTTAACATCATCATTTAAATCATCTATTGTCGACTCATTATTACTGAAAAAAGAAATAAAATAACGATTATTCTCCTATAATAATCACATGTAGTAGTAGGTTTGCAGCACATTGTTGGCAACATCTAATGGCGGGAATTTTAATTTAAGCTTATTTTTTACTCTTCGGAGAACAAATAAAAAAAGTTACGAAACCGTTTCTATGTACTTAATTACCAAAAAAAAT
This sequence comes from Papilio slateri, assembly GCA_018246275.1. Taxonomy (NCBI): domain Eukaryota; kingdom Metazoa; phylum Arthropoda; class Insecta; order Lepidoptera; family Papilionidae; genus Papilio; species Papilio slateri. Next base: position 13,276 of record DWTW01000688.1, on the reverse strand, counting down.
ATTAAAAAAAAAAGCAATTTTTGGAAGTAATTTATCTGAAACGCTATAGAGCGTCGCCACTATCAAGTTTCTTCCCCTGTTAGTAAAAATCGTAGATCCGAGCTGATAATTAAATGGAAAAACCGACAAGGGGTGAAGCTATAGCAGTTCCATTTTTGTTATTTAAATCAATAACATTCATAAATAATTACCGACGTATTTAGACCAAATAGCCTAATGGTTAAGGGTGCGGACTACCGAACATGAGGTCGTGGGTTCGAATCCACCATTCGACTATTGTTGTGAACCATATCCTAGCACATGCTAAGGCTTAGTTGGAATGGTTAAAGAAATATTAGTAAATTATTTGGAAAGTCTACTAATCTTTTTTACAAAAAAAAATAATGAGATGTCATATTGTTGTATGGTGAGCGTGAAATGCGGTGGTATGAAGAATTATATATTTCAATGTTCTTGTCTTGGCCACCATCAGGTGGACATCCGATGAATGTGGATAAAAGTATTTATATTTCCAAATACAAACTCTAAATTATTTCTTAATAGCGGAAAAGTGGTCATAGTTAGGTTCTCTATGTGACCTTTCCAAGTATGGCAGCCCATGATTTCCTGTCGATGAATAATTCTCAAATATTTGATTGAACAGAAGTTCCTCCTTAAAATTTTTCATAAAGTACACCCAACACTTAATTGTTTCCTTAACATTTGTACCACTGCAATAGACAATTTGGTTTAATTAGAAAAATGCACTTACTAAGGGACAATCTTAAACAACCAAGTTATTGGATTGTGTGACAACAAAACGTGGCCAACATGGTGCATATAGTTTTGCTAAAATTCAACATAATTAATTATAATACCTAATTCATCTCAATTCATGAGCAATATAAAACATACAAAAATAAAAAAATAAAGAAATAAGTAAAATAAACAAATTATATACATACACTTTTTTAATGTCTACATTGTCTATCTCCCTTATATAGTAATTAGGGTGATCTTCGAGTATGTCCAAATTGCCCATCATTTGACTATCAACCTCATATACCTCCCCTAAAAAAAATATTGTCCATCATAGGATGCCATGCAAATGTGAAACATCCCAATGAACATTTCAACTTAGAATAAAAAATAACCAAAAACCAATAAAACATTTCAGTGAAGTTTTGAATACCTAATATATAAAAACCACTAAAAATATGTATTTTAAATTAATAAAAAGATTAAAGTTTCATTAATAAAATCAATATAACTATCATATTACCTTATTTAAAATAATAATTATTATTGCAGAATATGTATATATACTTTATACTTATAAATAGAGACTTATTGAGAGGTACATCAGGGAAATAGCCCTAATAGACAACCCCCTGCACCCATTACAACACGCATATACCGCAGGAAAATCAACAGACTCCGCGCTCCATCTAGTAGTCAGCAAAATTGAAGAAGCGCTGGAGAAGAAATCGATATGTTTAAGCTCCTTTATTGACATTGAAGGCGCTTTTGACAAAACCAGTTTCAAAAGCATTGAAAAGGCCCTACATAAACACGGGGTTGAACCTACAGCTTGTGAATGGATAACACAAATGCTAAGCACAAGAATCATCAAGACTAATGACTTCCAAATAGTCACAATCTCAAAGGGGTATCCAAACTGAGTTAGTTGCTTTTACAAACAAAAGATCACTCGGTGAACACAACCACCCTTTGCTGTTTGGTATACAACTGCAACTCTCAGCCAAGGTTAAATATCTAGACCATAGGTTGACCATAGGTCGCTCCTTGCAACCTAATTGCAATTCGTACATGAGGAAAACAAATTATTAATTAATGTTATGTAAAATTATATTTCAAATAGTACATAATAATTAATAAAATTTATAAGTTTTTACGATTTTAATTTATTTTTTTTAAACTATACATTTACGTATTACAAGACTTAACATAATGAAACTACATACCGAGACCTTTTCCCAAAAAAAAATGAACATCAACTCAGCAGCTTACATTTTGTATATTCATAATTTACTATAAAATTCATTTTGAATATTTAAAATATCAACCAATTCAGCAATTTTATCATCCAATTTAGAAACAAACCTTTTCTAAAGTTTGTTTCCCAAAGTTCAAATTTTTTTTATTAAAGATTGTTAACAGACAAATGTCTATTTCTTACGCTAAATAAAAACAATTATCACAATGAATATTTATAAATTGTTATGATTACAAGTGGTTTTGGTATTAGAGAATAGAGGTCACATCTGGTAAAATGGTTACTTATGCCAAATGAATACTTAAGTAGTATAGCAGTTGTTAATATTTTGAATAGTTCAAGGAAATATAATATAAGATACTCACGACAAATCCAGCAAGCCCCACATACACACAAACATTGCAAGGTGCAGTGAAGAGTGGATGATTCACATGGTAAGCAATGTAGAGAGCAAACAACCAATAATATGTGCAGTTCTTGAATAAGTTGCGAACGGGCATAGTACCATGTGAGAAACGGTGCACAAGGACTGTCTCTAACAGTCTTTTGGCATAATGGAAAGTCCAACACACAGCTGCTATGCTGAAATAGTTATATTAAATATTTTGTAAGATTATTAAGAGACATATTATATCTTAATTCAAAAATTCCCAAACATATGAATTGAAAAACAAAAACACTTCATATAAAATTAAGTGTTTTTTTTTAAATAAGTAAAGAAGAATCACCTGTAATTTGATTTAAATCAAGATGGAAATTTTGCAAGCAAAGGGCTTATGTTAAAATTCATAAATTTCTAAATATTTTCAGAAACCAACTTTCTCACATTACCTTATAACATTTTATACAATTTTACTTCACTTTATCACACAATTTGGTATGTATGGTGAGTTTATGTGGTTTGTTTTATAACATAACCAAATGTAAGAAAGATGTTTTTACTCTAAGGTCTTCTAAATATTTTAGACAAATTAATACGAAGTTTAAGTCAATACACAGTTAAATAAACTAGTAGTTAAAAAACAATCTGCTTAACTTCAAGTAAAATAGCAAATTATAGGATAATGCTAGTACATTTATTAATGTGTACATACTTAGCAACAGTTCCCGGTGATGATGTTTGTTCTCCATACAAGATCCACGGCCTTTGATAAACCCAAAGGTATACAAACAACGGACCTGCATATTCAGCTAAAAATACATTTTTATATGACACTTGTGGTCCAAGATCAGAGACATAGAGCTTAGAGCCATCTTGAATGTTTAGAGACTTTAGGGTAGTTTCATCTGTTAACGACTTTCCTTTAGCTTCGGGTTTAATGGCTTGCCTTTCCGGGTAAAGAGATTTCTTAAGGTTCTGCCATATTTTTTCTTTTACATTTTTTATAGTAGCATCGTCACTTAATGTTATTTTGCCGAGAGACTTTGACCCGACAGTAGCCAATATCTCAATCTGAAAAATGTCCTTATTTAATTTTTAAACTTCTATTTTTTTAAAGCTTGAAACAAAATATAAATCTTACCTCCATCTTCGTTAAATTTACCTCCACTGTGCTATTAAAAAAGACTTCAATTATTAATTAATAGAATGCACACGACATAAACGATCGAAGACTACTACGATTGTGAATAAATGAATAACTTAAAAAGAAAAATTCTTCCAGCTTAGACTTTGAACAACAACCTTCATATTTTTGACATTTATTGAGCTACATCTACACGTATAGGCTGATATAATGCAAAGGAATTTTACAGCATAGATAATTTCTAAATTAATCGTTATCGCTTTAACGACATCAACATCGTGTGGATGGAACAGGACCATCCAAAAAAAACGCAATGGGAATAAATTGAGAAAGCAAGACCACTAAAACGATTTCTACGTATTTTAAAAATTTGCAAAATAACACTAAAAATGATTCCACTAAATTGAACGAAGTTTAATTGACGCTACATATTGAACATAGGATTAGTAGTAATTAACTTAGACTTATTCCAAAAATAACCTAAATTTTAATAAATGTAGGATCAATTGAATTAGGTTATTTGGCAATGTTTATAAATATATATGCCTTAACATTTTTGAAAGGAACGCAGTAATTGTAAATTCTGTTTTGTTGGTAGTCTATGTTTGTCAATTCGTTCGTTCTTAACTTTCATTTCATATTGTTTCTGCTTGTGTTAAATTTTCTTATATGTGTGTAACAGTTGTTATTCGATCTATGTGTATCTGTCATATTCAGTCTATATCTACATTTGTATATGTGAAGTGATTAAATGGCGATTCGTGATTACTTTGGTATTTCATAAAAATATCGCTCTGCACAAATCTCTTTACAAAAAGTAGTGTGAATATATAAAAAAATATAAAAAATGCGTTCTGTCGTAGAAATAGGGGCTAGTGTCCCTGCATTCTTGGGAAAATTATGGAAATTGGTTAATGATTCAGAAACGAATCATTTGATTTCATGGAGTCCTGTAAGTGTTTTAGTTTACTTTTGCAATGATATTTGATGTCACTATAAAGTAACATGTGCGATGAAATATGATGTAATGAACTTCCTTTAATGGAAAATAACCATAACACAACCTAAAAATATATGCATATTTAAGACGCAGCTGATTGTCTGCCGCGAACTTGATAAATAAATAGTTCCATGTCACGTTTTCTACCACGCATCTTCGCAGGCGACCATTTATTAAGGCGAAGCATTTCTAACACTTGCAAAAAAACTTTAATTTAGCAATTAAAATAAAGTCATCTGAATTTTAAAATAAAACATACTTTGTATAAAATTACAAGAGACCATTTTATTTCTAGTCGTACAATACAATTTATTTGCATAAGTAATGCTTATGATTGTTATCAATTTATATTTTTAATATTTATCTTCCCTTAATTAATGAATACTTAAAAATATTATTACTTTCTTTTTGAGCAAAGTACAGTTTTACTTTAAGAACTACCTATCTTGGTTCAAATGAAGAGGTTACTATTGAAATATCAGCATAATATCAAAGATACAACTAGTATATCTAGTTGTATCTTTTATCATAATAATAGTATAGACATAGAGATAATAATAGTTATTATGTTAATAAAAAAGTATGTGTAACATTTTAAACATGTATTAAACTTTTTTTAAGGGTGGTAAAACTTTTGTTATCAAAAATCAAGCAGATTTTGCTAGAGAACTACTACCATTGTATTACAAGCACAACAATATGGCTAGCTTTATTAGACAGTTAAATATGTACGGCTTCCATAAGATAACATCTGTTGAAAATGGTGGATTAAGGTATGAAAAGGATGAAATAGAATTTTCTCACCCGTGTTTCATGAGAGGTCATGCTTATTTGCTGGAACATATCAAGAGGAAGATTGCAAATCCCAAGTCAATTGTTGCTAGTAATGAAAGCGGTGAAAAGATTCTGCTCAAGCCAGAGCTCATGAATAAAGTGTTGGCAGATGTTAAACAAATGAAAGGAAAACAGGAAAGCCTTGATGCTAAATTCAGTGCAATGAAGCAAGAAAATGAAGCTCTTTGGAGAGAGGTTGCAATTCTGAGGCAAAAGCATATCAAGCAACAACAAATTGTTAATAATGTAGGTCATTTAACAATCATATACATTATTTTTAAATGAAATATCTTTGCATTAATTTTGTCAATATCATTTCAGCTTATACAATTCTTAATGTCATTAGTGCAACCAACCAGGGCACCAAATGCTAATGGGAATAATGTTGGTGTGAAGAGACCATTCCAATTGATGATCAACAATGCAGCACATGTTTCCACTAGTGATGGCCCTTACTCGAGTAGAGCCAAAAACATGAAACTAGATAAGGATGTTCCCTTAGAAGATATTAATGAAGATAACTTGGTTTGTTATACTTTGCAAAAAAAAATTAACAATTTTTTGTAACAAATATTCACTACGTTTTTTTTTTTAATTTATAGGAAGATGGGCCAACGATACATGAATTAGCACATGATGATGTATTACATAATGATGCCTCACAAGATTCTTTAGACCCCACCAATTTTGTGACAGTTGATATAAGTTCCAATCCTGAAATATTTGTCGATCAAAATACTGCCGATCCTTCGTCTGCAATACAGTATCATGTTACAATGGCAGATGGTGATGAAGGTGAAACAGGTAATATTCTTCTGTATAATCAAATTGTATGTTGTTGTAAAAAGTATAATAAAAACAATTGAATTTTGATTTTCGGCTTGAAAGTGCAAAAGAGTGAAATACCTAATGGTGTAAAATCCTGATGGTGGTCTTGGGGTTTAAATTAATGTCACATGGTTACCAATTGAATACTTAAATATTATCAAACAATGTTGTGTGTAATTTTTTAAAATGCCACCTGTGATTTGAAACAGGATTGTCAGATTTAGAGGTACTTGGCAGAACTATCAATTTATTGTGATAGAAGTATTTTTAGACAATTAAGAATTTATACACATATGTTCAGTTTGTTGTTTGTTCTATCTAAAGAATATTTGAAATTACTTTGGTGGTAGGCCTTACTTTGTGTACAATATTCTGAAATATATTTCATTAAATCAACAAATATCATTGTATCATATCATGTAATTAATATTTGGTCTTATAGATTGGAAAATGATATATCCTGCCAGTCGCAAAAAGTGTCTGAAACCAACAAAAGTAGTGTCAAATTCTGTGCCTGTTGTAACATCACCCTCGCCTATAATGTCGTCGCCTTCGCCCATGACACCTTCGCCCACATCACCAGTACCACAGAATACTCTTGAACAACCAATTAACATTGCTAGCATGACAACACCCGGTACATCTAAACCAAAGGAAAAAGGAAGTTCTAAAAACAAAAATGTTATGTCTAGTGGTAAACATCTTCTGTCTTCTAGTAATTACAATACAATAAATAATTCAGCAGACTTCAAACTGCCCGCTGAAATTTTTGCGAGTGATGATTCAGTAAGCGATGCGGGTGTGACACCCACTGATGATTTTGCAATGAGGAATATAATACAAGACAGAGTACAAACAGATCCAGTGGTTTCTATGTCCAAAGATAAAATGCTCGGTGGAGTGAATATTAAGGTTGAAAAATCTATGGAAAATATGAAGACATCCAAGAAGACGAAGAAATCAAAAGATAATGAATCTTGTGATGTAAATTTGGCTGACATTAAAACTGAATTACAGGACTATTTTGATTGGAACAACATGTCTCTTGCTACAGTGAACAACAACCCAAATGTGAATAGATTCCAGTCTATGTGAGTATTTTGTTAAACCATTAACATTGACACCCTTTCTTTATAAACAAAAATAATATGCTATTCTATAACATATTAAAAATGTGCGTATTTATTTTATCTGATGTAAAAATCAGCCCAGACGTTTGTTACTATTACAATATTTATGTGTTATTTCAATATTCAGGTATAGAAGAGATAACATCGCCAAAAATCAAGATGAATTTTCTTCCCACTTTGGATCCAATTCAAACAAGTATGTGATATAAATGTCAACTATTGCATATTGTTGCTATCAAAGCAAATAATTACTACCATTTAAATGTTTATGGGCTTATTTTCCTCTCTTCAATACTGCAATTTAGCAGTTATATGTTTAACATATACTAAACCATTTTGATATTTTTATAGATAATTCATAGGGGAAAACACACACATATTTTATTTTAATTATGAGTAATAAGTATTAAAGAGATTTGTATTGGAGTACATATGATATGACTAATACTAACATCAAAATTACAGATATTTTTGTAAATAATAATTGTCATAATGAAAATATAATCATTATGACAATTATATATATAACGATTATTTGTAATAATATAAGTAATCATTTTTAAATTATTATTTGTTTTTATTTCAAATTTTTACCTAAAATATATTGATTCATAAAAGCAATAATTTTAATTTAATATGTACTTTGATTTCTATGTATAAATAAGCAAAACTAATCACATTTATTGTATAAAGTACTTTATTTTTATACTATTTTTATGGAAATTACATAATAATATAAACATTATTTCCAGGAATGACATAGATGATCATTTGGATACTATGCAAACTGATTTGGATTCATTAAGAGAATTACTACGGAGTGATAGCTATTCCTTAGATACGAACACTCTTTTAGGGGTATGTAAAACATTAAAATTTCTTTAAAACCTATTAAAATCTTAATATCTATTTAGCAAATTAGCATCATTTGTTTATTCTGATCTTTATTATTATAGTATTAAGTATTATTGTGTAGATTACTTTTAAAAAATAACATGGTAAGTACTTCGCGCCCTTATTTTGAATTTATTATACGCGCTAGTGTGCGTACGCTGTCAATTCAAGAACGCACACTAACGCGCCGGCCGCGTAGCGACACAACTGTCCGGTGCCGTGCGGTTGGCAGCGCTGCGCCAAGTCACGTTGCAGTCAACGTGTTGTGAGCGCGTGCGAGGCCTTGTGCGGGTTTTACTATCACAGTTATATACAGCCGACACGGCTACGTAACGCCGGGTCGCTTATATTATAATAATTATCGTTCAGAACGATTTCGTGTCATATCAAAACAATCGCGTTATGTACTTATGCGTATGCTATGAATAAAAGAATACTTTGAATACTATTTTCTGTTTTAGACTTTTATGAAAATTTGTAATAAGTATGTTACATTATGACTTCTGTATTGTCCATAGAATGCTGACGTAGGCGTAGAACCTGCGATGTCTCTCGTCATTCCTTTCCAACAGCACACCATGAATGACTATGTAATTTCTTGAAATAAATGACATTTAAATTTATATTAAATAATATTTTAGTAAAAGAATATATGAATTAAGTACTGAGGTCAGATATTGATTTTAGTAGTGTTTTAAATTGAACTGTTGTGTATATTGTTCATATTACTTTTTTTTTAAAAGAAATAGGCATATACATTAGACAATATTTATTACATAGGAATTATCGTAAATATTTACATAAAACTTTTTAGCATAAAATTCAACTAGCCCCACGTTGTTCATTAAAGAATTACATACGTTAAATTAAAGTTTAACTTCAGGATTTCAAATTTATTAAATCATTATCAAATTTGGAAGGGGTGGGTATTTATAGCAGTCGATTTTTTGCAGTAGATTTGAAATCTTATCAAGGAATATACTTTAATTTTATCAATGTTTTCAGTTGTTCGGATCTGAAGATCCTTTCTATGGGCTGTCATTCAATCCAAGTGATGACAGAGCAAAGGCCAACAATAATGGTGAGTTAAACAAACAATTCGCTTATTAAAGCAACATTTCATATAAAAAGCTATAATGCACCCTTATTTATAGTAGCATTATTATAATATTTTATTGTTTATTATTTCTTTATAATTTTGAAAGGAAATGAGAAGGTATTCCATGAACTTAAAACATTTATTGGGTACAGGTTTGTTACAAAGGGAATAAACGCTATTAAAAAGAGAGTTATAAGGGACCTAATACAGTTATGCAAGTTATATTTTACATTTATGTTAATTGTAGATACAACAAAACAGTATCCGATGATTGATTATGATTGGCTGATCAGTGGCAGTGATAAGACGCCTGCATAGTGACCTGCAACCTCATTGCAAGACATTTGCAGACATCAACACTTGTCAAATTATGGATTATTTTGGTAATGGGCTAACGTGAATCGTAGTCCTTTCCCGACGGACTGTGATAGTGTTAAAGTATGATTCATATTTTACAATGCTGGATAATTTGGGACGCTATTTTTTACTTTAAGAACTTTAATTAACGCATACCTTTGATACTATTAGTGCACAATAACCTGAGTCCCATGACGTCTTTTAAAGTACACAAAAAAGTGTTTAAGTCGTGAAATAATAAGTATAGCGTCGCATAATATTCGTCGCTCGGTGTTGGAACGAGTGCGCGTGCGCGTGCGCGGTGCGGGGGGGGGATGTCGAGGTCCCCGCGACCCTCATGTTATTATGCACGTATAATATGCAACGGCAATAGGTTCTAATCGGTTGCAGATAAATGAGGTTGTTATTGTTAAATCGTAATATTTTCGATACATACACAGAATTCACTGGAGTAAACTCATTATTACATTTTGTTCGAGCTATTTGTAGCCTTGTTTGCTGTATTAAATGATTCATATTATTTTTTTCTTATTAAGATATAAATAAAATTATAATGTAAAAATTATACATACGTGTATATTAAAGAATGTAACCTTTAAAATCTTTGCGCGGTAATAAGTTTCGCAATACCCCTGTATTAAGGCGTCTAACATTACTAATTCTGTGAAATGTATTTTTTTATTATGAAATGAAGCAAAGAAGAAAGATATATCGAATATAAGCGGCGAAGATAATCGCGCCCAGAGTCTCTGTACCGGCGACGATGGTACTCATTCTGATTTTATGCCAGTTGTTTTAGAGATGCCTCTAGTTTGAGTTTTTATTCTATCAGCGTAGTGTTTTAATTTAGTTTAAGTGTAGTGCATGTCGTTGACATACTATCCGTGTAATTAGTATTTATGTAGCTTTCTCACTAAATTAAAAATCCCCCCATTCCCCGTAACCCTATCCTTCATGTAACGTATAGACGGACTCAAACTGAGTTTGTGACATGTCACAAAGTAGCAAACGTCAGTCTATGGACATGTCCTGAGGTCTATGGACATATAATTGAGTATATAGATATATACTTGGGTTTATGAATATATACTTGAGTCTATGGACATATACGTGAGTTTCTGCATGAATATTGCACTTTTCTTTTGAGTTTCTGCATGAATATTGCACGTTTCTTGTATATCACTTGAACAGTGCTAAGTTTTTAATAGTCCTTAAATTGACTTGTTTGTTTCTAAAAAATACTATTAATTACGTGTGTATATTACACAGTAAATCATGAAGGGTCACTAATAAGAAAGCTACGAAATTAACATTAAAAGTCGAGGCAATAATGCTTGTCTTAGTAATTAAATTAGATGTATAAGTTGTTTCATTTAACTAGGACAGTAAGCCATTTAGTTATAACATATATTTTGTTATGGTTGCTATGCTACTGTCTTACCTACGCCAGTAGTTTGTAAACAGCGACAATTACTAGTTAGGTTACTTGGTTATCCAGACATCAAGGCATATTAATCTAAGCTCACAAGTAAGTAAATGCAGGTAATTTTGTATGATTATGGGCAAAAGTTTCATTTGTCATCGTTTGTACCGCTGCTTCAAGATGGTCGACCGCCAAGTACTCTTGACTTCTTACCTTAACAGGGATACAAAGAAATGTAACCAAATATGTGTTTGATTTTTACATCATCAACACTACAAAAATGTATTCTCGACTGATCGTTGAGTAACCCGCATTTTACAGTAAATATGAGCCAATTTAATCTACTGTTTCGAAGCCTAGCGTTTAATTAAGATGTTATATTATTGGAAAGAATATAAGCGATTTACTTGTCACTTTATCGTTTGCTTGCAGACAATCTCAAGCTAAATTGAACATTCTATGTACACAGTAATGTTATCGTTGTTATGTATCTATTTTGATGTATTTTTCAAAAACAGGTATGCTGTTTTGTTAATTGAGATGTAGAATATATGTATTTTGTTGTGGATAAATATGTGTGCCACTGTTTGTTCGTAACTTGCTTACGTATATATAATCCATTAACTTAACCTAATATTTTTTTTTATACAATTAATGATTCAGCAGTGTCGACCAGACATTTTTTTAAATGATTAACTCACGTTTTTTGGGAAACTTTCAGCTGAAGGGTATCAGTTAATCTCGTATACAGGAAATATTCCGTATTTGGAAGATATAAATCTTCCCGAGTTGGAGGGGGATAACTCGCAGGAGGCGCCGCTGTCCGTGGCGTCGAGTCCCAGCAGCTCGACCCTCAACACCCCTCGCGTGGAGCTGGAACACACGCCAAGGCCCTGAGGAACCGTAAAACGCTACCTCCGGAAAAAGCGCAAGTGACTCGTACAATATTCATAAGTGTAAACTCGAAAGTGACGTTTTTTTTCTACGATATACGTGTTGCGTGTTTTGTTTTTATAGTTATGTACATAAATAATATTGTATTAACATAGTTACTTAGTCCACATCTATTAAAATGTCAAACAAAAACCAAAACGAACAGACATATTATGATAGAACTATTTATTATTTAGATATCTCTACATCATGAAAAGACGAATGGTCCTTGCTTTCAGTTCGTATAAATGATGCGTTTCTGTGCGCAACTGCGTGTCGCGTTAACGAACACGCTATGTGCAATTCCATTGCCTGTTTACGCACACGAGCGCGCGTTTACATTGATCACTACTGCAAGGTGTGCTGTCCGTGCGTCTTCGTGATGTAAAACGGTTAATACTACACGTGCACAATGACATGAGGCACGAGTGACGTCAGAGCCGCGGCGTGTCTGTACAGTGTACGTAATAACTTATAACCTGAAATAATGAAACGGTTCTAAAGGCCATTGTGTCTTTTTAATTCCAGTGTTTCTCTATAACAGTGTTTGGTTCTAGTACGTAGGTGGGTAACATGGTAACATTATCATGCAGCAATTTGTTACGTTGGTAACCGTCAAACCGCAGTCACGCATATCATAGTTTTTCTGGTACAAAATTGTACAAAGCTTATTTTAATAATAATATTGTTAATTGTCGATGTTATAATAATCCATCGTAAGTCCGTTGCTAAAATCAAAAAAGATTAAGAAAAAATTGAAAACTATCAATAAGTAGATCCAACGCAAATAAATAACAAAATTACCTTGGAGTAGACGGAAATAGCAGAAGGTATATTTCATTAAACTTCTTAGGTCCTAAATGTGTTTTCACCCCTGAATCGGGTCCTGGATCCGCCTAATGGTTTGATACTCTTAACTACTATGGTGACGTTAATGAATAAATTCTTTTTACTATTTATTTGTCTTTTTGTTACAAAAATAGCCTAAATGGATGAGCTGATTATGAATTTAGATAAATAAAATTAAATGCTGCAAAAGCTACATAATTTAATGTCTACACAGACTAATAAGATAGAAAATAAATATATTCTGTAACAATACAAGTAGCTGGTCACTTGTTTTGATTTTTTAAATCATATACTATATATATTTTAAATCATATACTACATATTTATAATTCTGAGTCGATCTACCCCAAAATAGATTTTCATACAAAAACATTACAGGCGAGACGATATTTTGTAACATGAAATAG
>DWTW01000687.1:0-15035 GCA_018246275.1 Papilio slateri | reverse complement strand
TAAAATATTATTATTTAAATCTTTGCATTTTTTAATATTGATTCCAAGAATTTTTTGATTCACCCTCGTATATATAATATATATATTATTAGTTGGCGTAGTATAAAGAAATTCGAAAATAAAAGTCACTAGTAAATTAGCTACCAATTAAGCAATACTTTAGTATTTTAATTTTTTAATTCATTTGGTGTTTTTGGATTATTTTTGTAAACTATAACTATAACTCATATACACGGTTATTATTTGACTAATGATTAGAATATACAAGTCACATAAAATATGTGATAATACGATATCATTTTATACATAATATTATTCTTGTACGGGAGCTTAATTCCAACTAAAAAAGATTACAATTGTTTCGACATATATGAACAGTGCAAAGGATTTCAATACGACTAACAACAAATTAATTTATAAATTAATTTCAAATGGTCCAATATGAAAATGGTAAGGCTTGCGTAACATTTAGCATATCTTCACCGGTACTAAAAACTTTTCAAATCAATGCATTCGATATATACAATACTTCAGCAGTCCGCTTCATCATGGACGGAGGGCAGCGCGTCACGCGAGGGACGGGAGGGACGCGAGGGACGAGAGGGTCGTGAGGGTCGCGAGGGACGCGAAGGCCGAGAGGGACGGCGGTCGCGACGCGCGGACGACGGTGCAGCCAATACTCCCCCGCCGAAGAGGGCGCGCTCTTCCGATCTCTACCAAGCACAGATGAAGACCAGGTGTGTACCAAACCCCATTTGCAATGCGATTGATTTCCTGAACAGCTTTACTATTTGATTTTCCACGCCGACCCGTCAGTATGGCGCGGCCCTGACCTGACTTGTGACCGCTTGATGGACGGGTCACTGCCTTACAATTACACGAAGTATTAACAAAAGTCTACGACCGAACTTCTTTATTTGATATCTATCGCATTTCTGATTCATTTGGTTTTTCTTACTTTATGTTTGTCTGATAACCCGTGCGAATGTATCTCTTAGAGTTAACGCCGTTATTATGTTCATAAAGAAAACATTTGTTGTTATTTGTTTAATTTTCGTCTCTAGCTGGAAACATTATGTTTTAAAATAATGTTTGAACCGTTCTTTTTTGGATTTTTAAAAGTTTAACAACTTTTAAACAGGAACAAAAGCCTGTAAAAAATGTCTGTCGATGTATTTGTACATACTTTTATATAAAAAATTCGCACGAATCTTGTAAACAATTAAAATTTTATATTTGTAATGTTATGATTGAACAAAATATTTGCATAATTAAAAATAATAAAGTACCTATTGGTGCAAATATTTAAATATTCCATAATATTATGCATGCATCTACATAATCTTTGTATTTAAATCATATTTTTTAAATATTCATTACTTTCAAGAATCAAATACATAATTATTTTGATTATTTAACGACAATATTACGTTATTTTTTTTAATATTTAGTATTTGAAACTAAATAAAGTGAAGAAACGAGCTGTGTAAGAATCTCTCGGACATTTTCGAAAACAATTAATAACGTATTCAAAGTGACAGCACGTGTGGAACTACTCTTTCGGGGAACGATTTCATGTAAATTATTCATAAAGATGTTATTTTTTTCAACAATGCTCGTACAATATCCCGTATTGTTTACTTAATATGATGTTATAATATTCTTCCGATATTCTATGTCACCGACCGTTGTGTTGTGAACTACGTCACTTTATAATCGGACTAGGGCTAAAAACTAATCAGCAAATTGTAAACTGAATGAATCATTGACAATTTGACGTAATATCGTAAGCAAAATATCAGTTCACAATTTGACGATTTGCCGTCGTGAAATGCTACGTCGACTTGTGAATGATTCGTTCAGTTAACAATTTTGCGGACAGTTTACAATATACCTAGTCCGTTTATGAAGTAACGAAGTCCACAGTCTATCGGGTACACAAAACGATTTGCATGTAAGATTAACTCACCCGTATATACAATTCTCATACAACCCAGCCATAAATTTAACACCGATCGTATAGATTCCAACAAATATTTTACGTGTACACTTACGAATGTGCCGAGAGGGGCCTGGAGCTCTTGAAATATGCAAAATTCATCCTCGTTCGCGCGATCGCGAGTCGTAAAATTTCATTGCATTTTCGTCATGTCCGCGACCGCCGCGTCATGCGCACGTAATCGATTTGTTTAATGTAACACGTCTGTTCTCGATGCTCTCCATCGAATCCTCGTTGCAACAAAGTCTATTTAAATTGTTCTGATAAATGAAAAACCATATGATCATGATCTTGCTTCCTTATAATCGATTTATATTTGTTTATATGGTTAATGTTGACTATGAAAGTAGCCCACGTAGTAATAATGACTATGAAAGTAGCCCACGTAGTAATAATGACTATGAAAGTAGCCCACGTAGTAATAATTTTTGTTTCCTTGCTTAATATTATCCGCAAAATAATCTAAATAATTAATATTTTGAGGACATCAAGTATTCAATTCGCATAAAGTGTTTGTGTCAAATTTCCCCCATCTCGAGTCGCCTTTTTATATAATTGTTCAATGTTGTAATATTGCGTAGTTAAGTAAATGAAATAATTTAAAATATTTAAAGATGCAAATAACTGTCAATATAAACAGTTGATTACAAATAGGTTTTCTATTATGTAAAACATACAAATGTTTCTAGGTTAATAACTTATTTTAGTTGAACTTTCCGCCACATAACAAGTAAAATCGATTAAAATTATAATATCGTGAAGCTACAAGCGTCACGTTTACACCGGTCTTCTAAAATCTAGACATGATATTTTGCAAAAAAAATACATGTGCCACCGACTTATTGTGACTAACTTCGTCAGTTTATAATCGGACTAGACATATTATAAATTGTCAACAAATTGTGAACGGAGCGAATCATTGACGTTGACGTATTTTAATTTCGAAAAATTATTTTTTTATCTACGGCACCTTAACCTCTTTGTCATGAACGTTCGATTGGCAGGGAATGACTTTAAGCATTAAGACCTTAAATGTATAATAAAGATTGTGTAAATAAATATACGCTCTGGTATTTTATTGTTGTTGGTCATTTGGTCCAGTCGTTTACTCACAAGATGTACGATTTACGGGGGTAGGACGGAGCAGCTGCTGGCGCAGGCCAGCCCCGAGGCGCTCGCCAACGGCCACGAGCTGGCGCTGTTCGGCCACGCACTCGACACCCAGAACCCGCACCTCTCCGCCGTTTCTAACAACTTGGTAAGTTTGGTAAGTTACAAAAATATTGTGTCATTGTGTGATGAAATGAAAAGTAATAAATTAATAATTTAGTCTTAGATTTATATGTAGGATAAAGATAAGGATTTTTTTACTCTTAAGAGCATTCTTAATCAATTTTTGTAATATTTTAGTCGGGGTCGGGTGAGGGGGAGGGCGAGGAATCATCGTCGGACGCGGGCGCCAGCGACGCGGAGGCCGAGCCGCGCGCCAAACAGGAGCCCATCGACTACGACGACCCGGCCGCGCTCGCGCATACTAACGGCGCGCTGCCGCACAACTTCCCCGGCCTGCTCAACTTGCAAGGTACACCTACACTAACTTTGTCGTACCTTTTATTCACTGTCATAACAATAAAGATTAATAATAATTCAAAGTGATTAGAAATTTTCCCGTGATCTTAATTTACACAAAAACTTCCTTTTAAATTTTAAAATTGTCCATTTGCAGGATTCGCCGGGCTTCCGGGACCATCGGGGATGCCGGACAATTTTGGTAAGTACATTTTTAATTATACTAACAATTTACTAACTTCACATATGTCTCCATTGATGCATCAATAATTAGATTAAAATTTTGAAAACAATAAAATATTACGAGATGTGTATCTTAGTTAATACTGTTAACGACTTGTAGAGTACACATTCATTGATCTGCATCATTGATTGCTCATTTATTGGCCGCGCTACACACGCACTAACACAAGCCAGTAACAAATCTAACATAACGTAATTAGGCTTTTATTAAATTAGATAAGCGTCCAACTCGCGAACCGAAAGCACCAGGACACCAGCAACTATGGAAGTTACGTAACGATTCACTTTCTCGAACATTCGAACATATAAATTATTAATTTGAATCTGAACCAAACGTCGAGGATCCAGATACATCAGACGCGGAGCGTGCGCTGTATGCTTTTCGATATGACAAATGTCTATTCCCTTCTATTTGTTCGTTGGCTATAAATTAATATTAATTTATCCAATGCTATGCATCTATCATATAAATCTATGAGATCTATTATCAAGCTTAGCTAGATTTTATTATTTATACATCATTATAAGTAGCGTAAGGAACAAAAAACAGATTAAAATCATAACTGCGCGTCACTGCCAGCACAGCGTATAAGCATGTCTAATCAGTTACCAGAGAGAATTTACTTTCTTGTAAATTTTGCATTAAAAAGTACAACGAATGCTCATTTAAAACTTAAGAGGCATATAAGAAAATCTATTCGGAGGATTAAAATTAAACGGAAAATAGAAATAGAAAATAAAAGTACTCTACGCGCGTACTTAAGAATGCGAATGGCATGGGGATGGCGCACTGAGGCTGTACTGTACGCAGGCGGGCGGCCCGCGTGCCCGGCCTGCGGCAAGCGCTACAGCAGCGTCAGCAACCTCAAGCAGCACCTGCGCAACGTGCACGCCGCGCCCGGCGCCCTGCACGCCTGCCCCATCTGCGGCAAGCCCTTCAAGACGCGCCAATACATGCAGATACACGCCAACGCCATGCACCGCTTCAAGCAGCGCTACTGCGCCGCGCCCCGCCCTGAGAACTGTTACAAATAAACTGCCCTTATACTTCACCGGTTAGGATTGATAGCCAACAATTCCCAGCGCACAAGATTATCGTTTTACTAATACTATAGAGGCGGTCTTGGGTTGATCATGATTCTTGATACAATCGCCGTACATACGTTAAAGTAACAAGGAAACAATCTGAAACATCAAGTGTACACCGGTAGCCCATCGCCGTCACGATAATTGCAAGAGCCACTCGATTCCTAATAAGTCAGTCATCCAGTTTGACGAGACCTACATCGTCGAGGATGTTAGCGTAAACGCTAGCCTCTTCGACTATGGACGACCTCTTGTCATCTCGGTCCATACACACATAGTGTTCATGGTCCAAGATTAAAATCAGATGTAATGTGTGCTCGTTTACCGCCACCCCTGAAAGCTTAAAACTCCAGAATGCGACAGGGGTGAGCCTATCGCCGTACCGTACTGTTAGCCCATAACTTTTGTTCCTAACCGCCGCCTCTGTGTTACAGGGGCGGCTCTGGCGGGCGGGGCGGCGATGGGCTACCGGCCGCAGTGTCCGCTCTGCGGTCGCGTGTACTCCTCCACGTCGAATCTCCGCCAGCATATGCTCAACGTCCACTCGCAGACCGACCGCGACCAGTGGTTCCCGTGCCAGCACTGCGGCAAGCGCTGCAAAACGAAGCACTACCTCATCAACCACCAGCTGCAGGCGCACGGCATCCGCCAGCGGCAGAACTCTTAGAGGCGCGACGCCGAGCGGCCCGCCCCCGCGCTCCCCGCGCTGCCCGCGCAGCCGCTCGGCAACTGGTGGTGACCCGCACCGATGCGGTCGCCGAAATTATATACGCTCACAATAATAATGCGTACGATAGTCTCCCGCGCACAGACAGTGGCCACCTAACTATTAGTGTCGAAGCGACGTTTATATTTATTCGCCGCGACACTATGAATATCCGAAATTATGAGATTTAACCAGCGACAACACGCGTGTTGTCTGAAAGTATATTTTAAAATCGTATTCTTGCGTGCGGAAGCGGACTGTACTTGTGTTCGCCGTCTCGTGCTATACCGTAAACTCGTCGCGTACACCGCTAGGGTGTCAACTATTCCGAAGCCGTGATATTTTTAGAACACTTTTGTCGATGTGAGCTTAGCGCCGGGTTTGCCAACGCTCGTCCGTGATTACTGACCCAGAGCTGTCGGCATTGCAGATGCCGGGGCGCGGGGCGCGTTGGCAAAGCCGGCGGTAGGTGGGGGGGCTGTGCGGGGGGGCCTGCAGTGCCCGCTGTGCGCGGCGCCGCTGGCCAGCCCCGCACACGCGCGCCGCCACCTCGCCGCGCACTACCCGCGCGACAGCCCCGTCTGCCCCGTGGCCGACTGCGCGCGCTACTTCGCACACCCCAACTCGGTCCGCAACCACATGAGGATAAAGCACCGCCGCCAGTGGGAGCGCATGAAAACACTCAAATGGAGCTGCGGCTGGGCCAACTGAACTCTCGATACGACCGGCTGTGAAACGCTAAGCATCACGATACATTATGATCTCCACGCACTTTCTGTAATGTTTGCAGGTTGATACATAGGGCGGTAGGATAAATCGACTGAAAATTATTTTTGTAGTAGTATAGACTGATATTGTTTAAGTACGGCGATGAATACACTGTGGCAGTTTGGCGGCGTTATCGACAATAGGCCAAGTTTTAATGTTTATGAATTGTATAGTCGTACAGTCGCCCGCGTATCACTCGGAAGATATATTATTTGTGTTTCGCCGTACTCGCCGGCGAATTTAGATTCCTGCTTGTAAAGATCCTTCCTATATAAAATGAAGTGTTAGTAATTTTAGCAAATATATATTTTTATAAAACTTACGTGAAATGATAGAGACATTAAAAACATTTATAGATCGCGTCATATTCTAAATGCGAGTCGACAGTTGTTCCAGTGTATTTTAGCTCTAGTTTGTTAAGTGCATTATGACTTGTGATGACTGGTGCCATTGGTAGGTTACGAAATGCAACTCAATGCAAAGGTGTGACCGTTCCACAACTTCCTGAATGTGTCTGTAACTTCCATTGTTGCTTCAAAAAACTAGTCTACGTTCCTATTTGGAACTTTTATTTTCTTTAAATATGTCCCGGTTATTTACGGCCGTAAACTTACCTAGAATAAGTCGTAAAATTATTGTTTATCACGACCTGGGGCATTTAATCACTCCAATATTTCAAATCAGGGGCGGTATGCAATAAAATACGAAAGGTAGCTTTTTATTAATTATGGAAAACATTTTTATTTATTATCAAAATCGGTTATTGCTTCACTAGCTAGGTAAGACGTTAGGCACACGGTTTTATTCCGAGATTTAAAACACAAGGAAGGAAATAAATAAGTTTTGTTTCTCCGTACAAGAACCATTATATATCAAAACATTTATTACGTGAGAGCTAAATTAATTTTAATATATAACAGTATATTTGCACAGCACACAAGCCACTATATATTTATTATTCATACAAAATTTAAAATACACAACGTAGAATTAACCTCAAAAATGACAGTTCCTAAGATGACAATCATACCGCCGCTGTTCTATACTACTAGCCCTTATATTTTCGACCATAGATAAGACAATACGAAATAGATTAAAAAATAACTCGAATGCCTTTAAATGCAATAGTTAAGCGTACATTTACTTCCATTTATAGAGTGATTATTTTTCGTAAGTGCTCGTTCGTGACGGCCTGTAAGCTAAAGTGCACAATGTAAACACATATCTAGTCATTGTAGGAGAACTAATCAAAATACCCGATGGATATATTTAGACTTGTATATAAAAAAAGCAGGTTTCCATCGCATATATTTTTTTATTCGAATGAAGGGAATTTTAACTGCATACGGTTATAAATATTATACTACTATTATTAATAGCGCTTCCAAAAATTAGTATTTAAGTAATATAGAACTTTTCGTTTTCTTTTAAGTTAGTTATGTACGTAACTCAAAAATATAGATACTCTGGATAACGTCTGGCGTATATAAAAAACAGGTGTCGCCGAGGCCATATATGAGCACAAAATCAAATCCGTAATAATTTGAAAATCGTCTGCTTGATTAAATATTAGACAACAGTGGTGTTATTAAAAAGTTGTAAATGTCAATCAAGACTGAAGTGGCAGAAACGCTTGGATCTGCCACCGTAAAGTTGCCTTTCAAAAATATATGCGATAGAAAGTGTTGCCATAGATCTCCACGGCGAATAAAAGAAAATTGGTAAATTTAGCGAGTAGATGAAATTGTTCCTGACGCCTGTGAGGCAAAGTCGTATATCTTAATATTAAATATGAATATTTTTAAGTGTAAAACATTTGTAAATTTAGGCATCTCAATAACCAAATGTTCGATGTGAGTAAACGATTCTAGTTGCGATTTGTATTAGTGATACGGTATATACGTAATAATTTAATTTTTACCCGAAGAAAAAAATGTCTGCTTATATAAATATGTAAACAATAAAACTACAAAGTAGAATTTGTATATGTTTCTGTTATTACGTTTGACACAACGCCGCTAATTAATTTAACATACTAACACTACACTCTCACGCCACATTTTAAGGTAAGAAATTAACTTAGATACGAGTAAAATGAGACCAAGAGACGGAATGTAACAGTTTGTTTTGTCCGACAGGAGGATGCAGACGGACTCAGGACCTGCTGCGCGTGCGCGCCACGGACCCGCGGCCGTGCCCCAAGTGCGGCAAGATCTACCGCTCCGCGCACACGCTGCGCACTCATCTAGAAGATAAACACACCGTCTGCCCTGGATATCGGTAAAAATCTTCTTTATCTATAGGAACTTACAACATAAATTTAAAAATATCGTTTTTCAATATTTCTATAAGGAAACATTTCTGTAGCCAAATTAGTTAAGATCAAATAGCAACAAAATAGCAATCAGTTTTAATATTTATAATCAAGACATGTCAAAAATAACAGTCGTCGTCAGTTATGCGATAGAATTCCAAGCTAATTTTCATCAGTCCTTATTTTAAAAAATAATACTTCTTATTACCGCTAAACTGTTGCGGCACTAGTTGAACTCCGTATTGTGTTGGTTTTAAGATGTGTGCTGTGTGGCACGGTGGCCAAGTCGCGGAACTCGCTGCACTCGCACATGTCGCGGCAGCACCGCGGCATCTCCACCAAGGACCTGCCCGTGCTGCAGATGCCCACGCGCTTCGACCCTGAACTCGCCAGCCAGTAAGCAAAGAGAATCTTTTAACCTAAATATTTAAAAATAATGCCTTGAGTTATTTCTGCTAAAAAATAGGATATCAAGTATAATATAGATAACATTAAAATAAGATGTTATGAATTAGTTTTAATTTACGAGCCTTGCGCCGGACGCTGAATAGAACGCCAGAAAAATTATTCGTAGATTTAAAGTTAAAACACAAATGATTGGTAGACAGTATAACATTTTAGACACACGTTTCCAAGGTTCTGTTGAATAAAAGAGGCATATCCAAGTGAAAACTTTTTTAATACATACGAAGTTATTTAGAGATAATATAATCACTATTTTTAACTTTAAACAATAAATTAATTAATTAACCTTTAATTATTGTCAATGGCACTCATCGTGATGTGAACTTGCAGGTTACTAGCGAAGGCAGGCGTGAAGGTGTCTCCGGAGCAGCTTCGCGCGCGCGCGTCGCCCACGGGCCCGCGGCGCTCCGACATCAAGCTGGACGCCAAGTCGGCCGCGTCCGAGACCAGCTCGTTGTGCGGCGGCGACGAACACGACGAGCTCAGCCAGCCGCGCTACCCCGACACCATGGCCGGCTCGCCGCCGCGTAAGTTACATCACACTATTATATGTTATCCATGTATTAAGGAAACGACGGCATGATATCGTTGTTAATTGAGCTAACGCAAATACGCAGTATAATTATATATTTAAATTCTATGCAGGGCAGTGGTTAACAAGTTCTCTTGGTAGTGGGTACCAAGGTATTTTAGTGCTTAAAACGAAACTATTCTTAGTTTCACTTTAAATATATAAAGGAGAAGGCCCAAAGATATCTACGTACGTACGTCAAATACTATTTTACCTGTTCTTTATGAAATGGTAAACCTAATGTTAAGGTTTGTCCTTTTACATACTGTATGATTGTTTACAGACATCAACAATCTGACCAACACGACCATCACCAAAGTCCCGGCAGTGCGGGCGGTCACAGCCAAGGCGGTCGAGAGCCTGCCGCACGGCATGGGCGGGATGAAGCACGACGACTACCCGCCAGGCTTCGGCGGCGGTTCAGCTATACTCGACACATACTTGCAATATATCGGCGAGAATGTATTTGGTAAGTTCATTATATTCTTATGTTTTCTAATGATTAATTAATATGAGATTTAAGAAAATATTTCATTTGTTTTTGCCTCGCGGGAGAAAGGACAATCGAGCTCTCCTTTCTCCTGTACAAAAATATACTAATTATTTTCTTGGTAATAACTATTTCAATGTCTTTTTCAGGAATGAACGCAGCGAAACTGGCTCAAATGAATGCGATGCACATGGACCGGAAAACGTACGACGAACCCTCGCCCCAAATGGGCTCCCTTCCCCCTCCGCCGACCACCCTGGCCCACCAGCGCTTCCTCAAGCAGATGCAGCGGCAGTACACAGAGAACATGGGAAAGCCCGACATCATGCGCGACTCCGACGAACCTCTGGACCTCGGGAAAGAGAGGCAGAGGAACGACAGCATCAGTGACGTAGACACGGATAAGCAAGATATGGAGAAAGACATGAGCAAAGATTACTATAACAAGAGCTACAATGACGATGAGAGGAACAGAGTGAACAGCTCGGAGAGAGAGCACGAGACCAGCGGCCAGGAAGAGGGAGAGTACTCGGAGGATGAAAACAAAACCGCCACCTCATGAAATGGCGGGAACACGGCCGCGAACTAAAGAGAGCACTATGCTATACTATATGTAGGACAATGTTTTGTTGAAGGTTCACATGCGGTGCTCGAGTGTTATGTTACTTCATTAGCTGATTCGTTTTAACGGTTTCGTTGTTATCCCGTGGAATGTCCGTGGTGCCATTAACCATGCTATGTATATTAACTATAAGATATAACGGCTCGAGCCTGTGCCGGCTGCTGTTCGGCCGTTACCAACAGAGTCTCCGTGCTCTGTCGAGGGAATGTTGTGCGTTTGATTCGTTTGAAATAATCTACTCGACTGTATGTTTCACATCGCAAATGATACCTATAAGTGCAAACTAGACGTCTGATGAAATTGTTTACAGTATTCAAGACAGAAGAACAAGCTTAGGTCTGGACGGCAACAATAATGTAGGAGAAAGGGTTTGCCTGCGGCCGTATTGCAAAATAGCGAGATTGCGTTTGTCCCATGTGATACCGTGCAGCCATGTTCCCAAGCCCTAGCGTGACCGCAGTACCTTAGTCCGAAGCGCCGGCCGCCGCGCGCGGATCGACTTACAATTAGTAGATAATATTAGTGAGTAGTGATTTTGTATCGTGTATGTAAAGGTCCCGGTCACAAAGTAGGACCAGTTACATAGTAATTCCATCCAACTACCTCAGCATTCGGGCCGATGCGGCGACGTTATTAATTAAAAAAAAATCCACACAAATTGTGAAATTCCATCCATCTACCTCACTTCAATAGATTTTATTTAATATTTTATACAATTTATAGATATAATAACTGTTGTTTTATGCATTTTGCAGATTGCATTTATATATACTATATAGAGTATATCGTAGGTGAAATATTGTGCGAGTCATTAGGTGACCGTTAGTGCTGCCCGTAGTGTGCGTGTTTAATATTGTTTGTATAGAGGACGCACTCAATAGAGGGACATAGACTGTCACAACCGTAGCGAGTAACATATATCGCCCTCCTATATCGCAAGCACTCTAATGTAAGTCAAAATATCTTGTATACGAACAAATTACAGAGCTTAAAACGTACTAATACTATTTACACGTGTCGATTTGCGTGAAATTTTCGTGTCGTTTGAATTAAAGAAGAATAAGCGGTCTATACGCCCCGCGATAATAAATTTAAATATTGTTACATCACCTTGAGACTGAATGGGTTTTTCGTCTCAGTTACGATTTTAGAAAAAGAAATTCGTGAAAGTTCAAAAAATAATGTTATCTCGCATTACCTATGACATAATATTACGTTGTATATAAACTGTGGTGATATATAAAGTACATAATAATATTAAAGAAAAGCAATAAATAAAGTATACCTTGATGTTGCCTTCGAAGTCGTGTAAATATAATGCGGGTTGTTTGTCCGATTGCGACGCGTCGGTCCGTGGACAGACGCATCTTGTAACAGAATGCGAGAAAGTTTATTTTGTAGTAATGATGTGGGCTCGTTACTTGAATAACGATTACTGTGATCACAATCTCATATTAGCCTTCGATACTTATACATATTTTTTAGAGTACAATGTTATAGTTATTTAGTATGTGGTAAGAGTACATCGTAAGCGAGTCACAAAAAATATTTACTTCCCGATTAGAAATCACGTTATTTAAGAACTTAGAGCAATAGGTGAAGCATTTAATCTTTTATATATACGAATAATGGTACGTTTTGGAATTTATTGAATGGCCACACTGCGCCTTGGCTGTCAAAATTGACAGTTGTCGGCTGGCGTTTGAAGTGAGCGCAAGTGAGTAGGGCGAGAGATAATATTTTAGCTCGATTTTAAGTGCTACGGGTTGATTGATTTTAATTTCGTTTAGTGTGTTAGTGAGATTTGACAAGTTGAGTCAGATCAGTTTGCGAATACTTAACCTTGTTGACAGTTAACAGTGTTGCCATAGTGAGTAATTATTTTTGACTGTATATAAATAATAAGTTTTAATTGTTTAGAGGACGGTGTGCTTAATCCGCGATTACGTTGTGGGATGTCGTTTTTTTGTAGATTAAGATATTCATCGATTACAAAGCGACTACTTATTAGTGTTGACGCACGCTTCACTTTACAATAGACAGTTACCAGAAAATATGTGTAAGAAAAAAAACCATATATTTTTTCAGATACACTTTTGCATGCTACAAGTTGAATATTATGCGTACGTACGCGGGCTACATCGACGAATACGACGATGGCTAAGAGGCTATTATGAGAATCACAAATGTTTTTCTGACACAGTTTGTTTCACCCTGTCGTCTGTGCGCATTCACATTCAATCATTTGTTCCCGTAATTTTACAATAGATAACAAATACAAGAAAAAAATAAACGTAGGTATAGTAATATAATTAAAGCTATACGACGGGATTTAATCTATTTGGAATTAAATTATTCATTTTTAGAGGTTATAATTATTAAATTATCTCAAAAGAAATGTCTTGCAATTAAAGATTAGCCGTGAAAAATACGTCGACGTAGCTCCGTGCGCATTGCAGTGTTGTTGAGAGTACTTAAAATATTATATACCAGTGAAGATATAATGATTAGGACTTTAAGTCTATTATAAATGATGATGCTCTTCGTATTATGTAAAAACTACATTTAGTTACCTTACGAACTTTGGAAGTTCCATATTAGAGTTTTCTTTTTATTTTTAGTTGTACTACTTTACCTCATTAGATGTTCTTGTACTCATTATTGATAATATTTGTGTTTGTTTTGACAGTGCCCCGAAAGATTTCACATGTGTCGTTATATATTTTACTGCAAAAACCTAACCGTTTAACGTGTAGGTCGAAGAAATATTTTTTGTAGAATGCATAATTGAGATCAAGCACAAATCTTTATTTTTTGTATTGTAAGATTTCTGTTTTGGAACAAAAGTATTTATTAATAAGTAAAATATAGTGTTAGGTTACAGCAGATTAAACTACTATATGGTAAATATCTATACAAAATATAATAATACTTCTTTCGAGGGACGAATGTATAATATTGTTTATTTCTTGAGATTAATGAGAGACTCATTAAAACATACTGATAAAATAAAAAAAATTGGCATTATAATAGTGTATTCTAGTTTACAATTCACATCACATTTTGGTACTTTTATTCATTTATAAAATTGCTAAAATCAGTTGTAATATTTTATATTTGAATAATTTTTATTTACCCCTTTTTAACTTATTTTTGGTACTTTATACGCAGAGATTTTGGTATTATATAGCATCCTAAAATAGTGGGCACAAAATAATTTAATAAAATAAAACAGCTTGTAAGCGTGTAGTGTTAGTTGAGTTAAAACACGTTTTTATTTGTTGATCTTTATTCTAAAATGTTTCGTTTTCTGTACGTTAGGGTGCTGCGTATCTCAAATTATTATAAAATTAAGAACGTAAATAATTTGTTTTATTATAAACATTAATTTACTTAGACTTCTAAGTTTCTTTATCGAACTGTAATTGGAGTGGCGCTAGCGTATACGAAGTTTTAAATGTTGCCACTATACAAAAAGGTATTTAAGTTTTATTTAAACGCAATAATTTGCAATGCAAACGCATTTCAGTTGTTAAACTGTAATTGTTTAAACATTTGTTCAAAGCCACGCCTTCGCCAATGTACATTAGTGTACTAGCTGTATGCCGCTTCGATACATTATAATAAAAAAAAAATAATAAAGGTAAATTGTTTTGATGTTGTCGTTTTAATTGTATTGTATATAAGTGATTATATTTAATAGCCAACATTCGATCATTCCTAATCTAACACCAGGTGAGGCTGCGATCTAGCACTTAGCGTAGCTTGGTAACGTATATGAACCACTGCTTGTTCGTAGACAAGGACTGAACATTTCTAAGGCCGAGATAAATAGTCGTTGGTAACATCAGTTAAAAGTATTACTTCTTAAAGTACGACTTTGGCTTGGCTGAGCGAAGTACCCGTTAGCATCTAAAATAAACGTTAGCACGAACTAAAAAGAACGAAAAAGTCAAAGTTCGACTTGTCTATGAGGATTCGGAAGCGTTCACAAGTAATCTAATAGCCTAAGCTAATTCAGTTGTTGTTGTATAATAAAAATAATTTGACAAGGAAATTAATTTCCTTGTCAAATTTAAATTTATATTAATTTTATAAAAAAAATAGCCACATAAACAACTATAAATAATTATATACAATTATATTTCAAAATTATATTACCCCACAATAAAATATAAATTTGAACGCTCTCAATCCACACC